>MU968450.1:27907990-28105178 GCA_034641835.2 Pinus albicaulis
GACTGAGCTTCAGATTTCAAAAATGTAGAAATTTGAATAACTGAGATATTATTCACCGAGATTCTCCTGATCACACACTATTTTAGCTTCATGCATAATACATAATCTCTTCTACCATTTATCATCACATGCGGAAATAAAATCAATTGCATGCATACATTAAAACCACAAACAATCACACATATGAACACAGTATTTAATGGGAAAGCTTAAAGCCGAAAACCCCAACTATCTGTATATTATATGTCATGGAGATCATGTAACAATCATAGTACAAAATCTCCTCACAAGTCAAGATAATCTCCAATTGTTACACACTACACAAGCTCATATCTAACAAAACACATGCTCCACCGTCAACTATATCCGCTCTGTATCACAGAATCTTGGCACAGAACAGGGTACCCCTTGACATATTCGAATCTCTGCCCTTCATCGCGTAATCCTCATTTGCATCTCCATCAATGTGTGGTGCAAACCAGTGCTCAAAGAGAATATGGCTAACTGGAGAAGTCGCACAGCCTCTTTTTCACCTACCTCTTCACCGGTCTCCACTGAAACTGTCCATGCACTGAAGTTAACTGATGTATTCTTTAGTTGATTTATGAGTTAATAATTAGTGAATTAATTAATAATTAATTCACACCACTCTCACTAGTGTATCAATCAGCTAGACTAGATACAACTAGCTCAACTATGTTTAACTGAGTTAAACTGAATACAACTCCACTAACTTCCTCAATCAACTCCACCAAACTCTGTCACATGAGTTCTAACTGAAGTCAACATGAAATAGCTCCACTAAACCCTAGGAATAGCGTAATTCCTTCTGTCAGCTGCATGTGCCACATCCGTGCACTCAACTGAAGTGCTCCAAGAGGATAAGATAATGTTTAGAGTCCAAATATTATTAAGAGCTAATAATATTCGACATATCTATTTTTAGACTGGCAATCTAAAAATAGATTCCACCTAGTATGTCTAAAAATAGAAGTCCATCTATTTTTTCCGACTTGACCAACCATCCACAAATAGCATCCTGCAACTCATAGAACATGATCCATATGTCTAAAAATAGACATAGTCTAAAAATAGACTTTGCGCCAAAAATAGCCTGCGGCCCACTTAGTGAAGGCGACTCCTTTCCACTAAGCTCATCATCTTGTTGCAATCTCAACACTCCCTCTCAACAAGATATGGATTATCTGCAACCCCTATCCTGCCCCTGTGGTATTCGAATTTTCTCCTGGTGAGCGCCTTCGTCAAGATATCAGCATCCTGATCCTCTGTGGGAATGTATGAAAGTAACATGATCCTCCGCTGCACACAATCTCTGATATGATGATACTGGATGTCAATGTGTTTAGATCTATCATGAAATACTGGATTAACCGAGAGTTTAATGCAACTCTGATTATCACAATAAATCACAGTAGGATCCAAGTGTGAACCGAACAACCCGACCAAGATCTTCCTCATCCATATAGCCTCGCATGCAGCCAAACTTGCTGCCATATACTCGGCCTCTACTGAACTGAGTGCCACGGATCTCTGCTTCCTGCTGTACCAAGAAACTATTGTCAACCCGATACTGAAAATCCCTCCATATGTGCTCTTTCTATCCGTTGGGCTCCCTGCCCAATCTACATCCGTGAAGCCACATAGCCTCACCTCATCCGACTGTCTATACCACAATCCATATCCCGATGTGCCTCTGAGATATCTCAATACATGCTTCCCCGCCTTCCAAAAGAGCTTGGTAGGCTTAACCATAGCTTGTGAAAGCTGGTTAACTGCATAGCATATATCGGGTCGTATATTGACCAGATACATAAGCGACCCCACCAACTGTCGATAAACAATGGCATCCACTACCTCCGCCGAAGTAGCATCCTCCTTCCTCCAACCACTAGGAAGAGGAGTATCAACAGGCTTGCAGCCATGCATGTTGAACTTCTCCAGTATCTCCCGGGCATACTTACCCTGAGAAACAAATAGTCCATCACTGCGCTGCCAAATTTCCAATCCCAGGAAATAATGAAGGAGGCCCAAGTCCTTCATCTCAAAATCTTTTGCAAGATCCTCCTTGCATGAGAGTATCAACAGCTCATCACCTGTCAAAATCAAATCATCTACATAAAGTACAATGATCAGCAACTTACCCTCCACCACAATCTGGTAAAGGTTAGGATCCGCCTCACTCTTGGAGAATCCAAGTCTGGTGAAATAACTTTCTATTCATGTGTACCAAGCACAAGGTGCTTGCTTCAACCCATACAACGCTCTCTTGAGCCTGCACACATGCGACTCACTGCTGAAGATCTCGAAACCTTCAGGCTGCTCTATGTACACCTCCTCCTCAATGACTCCGTTGAGGAACGCAGTCTTCACATCCATCTGATGGATGTGCCATCCCATCTGCGCTAAGAGAGCTAGGATCGTTCGTATGGAAGAGTACCTTGCGACAGGTGCAAAGGTCTCCTCATAATCGATCCCCTCGATCTGTGAGAAGCTACGGGCGACAAATCTCGCCTTGTACTTCTCCACACTCCCGTCAGCCGCCTGCTTCACTTTGTAGATCCATCTCGAACCCTACCACCGATTTCCTCCTACGGACACCCTCCCATGCATTGTTTCCGACACCGAATCATACTCTTCCACCATGGCATCTACTCCATGTGGTCCTCCACAGCCTTCCTTAAAAGAGAGTGGCCAACATTTGTGATACACTTGCTCATAAGAGCCATGTATCCAATATACCGGTCAGGTGACTGTCTCTGTCTACGCTGTGATGTAGGTGCTCCTACAACCTTCTCTGCATCTTGAGCCAGTCGCTCAACTTCTGTAGTGTGCTTCCGCCCTCTGATGGTTGGCGCTGCATGAGTGGTCTCTTCCACTCCATGAACCTCATCTTGTGGCTGATCCACATCCTGAGACTCATCCTTAGAAACTAATAGCTCCTCATCTGCATGCAAGTGTGGCTCCCTCTCAAGCGAACACTTCATGGCTTTCTCCTCCTGAAATTTGATATCCCGTCGCACAACAGTCTTGCGACTGTCTGGAAAATACACACAATAGTTGTGGGGTGTATCAATGTACCCCACAAATATCCCAACCTCCGCAGTCAACTCCAAATTCTTCCTGGCATCCTTCGTCACATGAATGTAAACAGGTGAACCAAAAATCCTCAGCTTGGAACATCAGTTTCTACCGTAAAATGCCTCCTGGGGTGTACTGCCAAGTATTCAGGAGGACAACTAAGCCGCACAAATCGCAGCATTGCATGCCTCGCCCACAAGTGAATGGGCAGGCCCCGACGCAACATCGCCCATGCAGCACCAACGACGTTCTGCTTCTTCCGCTCAAAGAACCCCATTCTATTGTGGGTTATGAGGTGCTATGAGCTCCCTTCAAATTCCTTCGCGCGCAAAAGTCCTTGAATTCGCCAGAGATGAATTCACCACCATCAGCCGCTTCCAAAGAGCCTTCACCGCTCCCTATTTTTCTCAAACGAAGACCTTGAACTCACAAGTAACTTTGAGTATGTCTCGCTTCTTCTTCTGCATGAAGAAGATCAAACAATTTCAAGAAAAATCATCAAGAAATATCACATAGTACCTGTGCTTTGCTGTCGAAGCTACTAAGAAAGGTCCACACACGTCTGTGTGAATTCTCTCAAGGATCGTCGTGGCGCGACTATCCTTCTCGTGAAAGGTGGCTTTCACAAATTTTCCCAAGGTACATCCCTTGCACTGATCTGACTGCGCAAGAGTACCCTTAGGAAGCCCAATAGAAATCTGCTACAGTATCTTCAAAGCTCCATGGTGAAGGTGGCCCAATCTCCGGTGCCACAACTCGCCATCATCCCAGCTCACCACTCCTTCTGCCTTGCCTGCCATTGCTGCGCAGCCATCTACCTACAATTGATAAAGGTTCTTAACTCGAACCCCTATCCTCCGGGTCTCACCAGTTGCCTTACTGCGCAGGAAAGCCTTTCCCTCGCTAAAGACAACATCATATCCCTTGTCTTCTAACATCGCCACAGAGATAAGATTCTTCTTCAATCCTGGAACATGCATCACTTCCTTCAATCTGAAGGGTTTACTAGACTCCCTCTCAAAGGAAATGGTACCGATACCAGTCACACTATATCTACCATCATCGCCCATCTCGATGTGCACTCCAAGATCTTTCTCATCCAGATCAGTAAACAAATCTCGATCTCATGTCATGTGAAAAGATGCACCACTGTCCAAAAACCACACTGAACACATCACACTTGAAACCAAGCATGTGATCAGCGAAAAATCTAGCTCAAACTGCAAAGCTAAGGCCTCTCTAGCTACAGATCCAGAAGCCTGCTTATTTTTCTTCTTTTGTGGACAACTAGTGGCGTAATGTCCGTGTTGGTGACAGTGAAAGCACTTCACCTTGGACATGTCCTACTTCTTGCCTTTCGCACCAGATTGAGAAGCATGCTTTCTCTTCCCCTTCTTTGCTTTGGCATCCAAAGTGAAATTCTCTTCATCAGAGTTCTTTGATGAAGATCTGTCCCTGGTACTCCGCCTTATCTCCTCTTGCACAAGATTCGACCAAAGTCGCTCCCATCCTGGCAATTTCTCCCGACCATTGACAGAGTCCTGATAGGAATGCCAACTCTTCGGAAGCCCAAGGAGAGCCAAGCTCACCAAGTCCTCATCATCTACAGTCACCCCCACACTTTCCAGCTCATCCCTGCATTGGGTGAACTTCGTGAGGTACTTGGGCATACTGTCGCCTTTCTCCATCTTTATGTTTCTGAGTTTATCCTTGAGCGCCAACTTCCTCTGGTCGCTCTTGCTTTGGAATAAATCTTTCAAGGCTTTCCACATCAAGAATGGAGAAGCCTTACCATGAAGGCTAGACACTATGTGATCCTTCACGCCCTCCAACAGAATCCTTCGACACTTTGCTGTCTTCTTTTGCCAAGCCTCAATTACGACAACATCGCTAGAAGTAGGCTTTGGGACTTCTGCATCTATGAACTCCTTCAACCCATTGTCATCTAACACCACCTCCATCCTGTCCTTCCATGCAATATAATTCAAGCTTCCCTCAAGGGCATACTCCAATTGCAATCCGTTGAAAGACATCTCAACTTCGACACCAAGAAAACACTGCTGCAAATTCGAATTCCACCAGCACAAAACTCAACCGCTTCAATGTTTTGCAATTTCTCCAATGATCAATATCCCTCTGATACCATGTATAAATTTGAATAACTATTAAATTATTCACCGAGATTATCCTGATCACACACTATTTGAGCTTCATGCATAATACATAACCTCTTCTACTATTGATCATCAATTTGCGGAAATTAAACAATCGCATGTGCACATTAAAACCATAAACAATCACACATATAAACACAGTATTTATGGGAAAGATTAAATTTGAAAACCCCCAACTATTTGTATATTATAATGATAGAGATCATGTAACAATCATTGTACAAACTCCTCACAAGCTCTCAGTACAATCTCCAATTGTTACACACTACACAAGCTCAGATCATACAAAACACATGCTCCAATCTGCTCCACCTGTTAGCCTACCTCTACTGCACAATCCAAGATGAATAATTGCACATTCTGAGTTCAAATCCCTCTGGTATGTACTGCGCAATCCTCATTTGCATCTCCATCAATGTGTGGTGCAAACTCATGCACCAGTATAGTCACAACTGATAGTCACACTGCTCTTTCACCTACCTCTTCACTGGTCTCCACTGAAACTGTCCATGCACTGAAGTTAACTGATGTATTCTTTAGTTGATTAATGAGTTTATACTTAGTGAATTAATTAATAATTAATTCACACCACTCTCACTAGTGTATCAATCAGTTAGACTAGATACAACTAGCTCAACTATGTTTAACTCAGTTAAACTGAATTCAACTCCACTAACTTCCTCAATCAACTCCACCAAACTCTGTCATATGAGTTCTAACTGAAGTCAACATGCAATAGCTCCACTAAACCCTAGGAATAGCGTAATTCTTTCTGTCAGCTGCATGTGCCACTTCTGTGCACTCAACTGAAGTGCTCCAAGAGAATAAGATAATGTTTAGAGTCTAAATATTATTAAGAGCTAATAATATTCAACATATCTATTTTTAGACTGGCAATCTAAAAATAGATTCCGCCCATTATGTCTAAAAATAGAAGTCCATCTATTTTTTCCAACTTGACCAACCATCCACAAATAGCATCCTGCAACTCATAGAACATGATCCGTATGTCTAAAAATAGACATAGTCTAAAAATAGACTTTGCGCCAAAAATAGCCTGCGGGCCCACTTAGTGAAGGCGACTTCTTTCCACTAAGCTCATCATCTTGTTGCAATCTCAACACAAAATATTTCCTGATATTTTTATTTGCCTCCAAGCATACAATGGATGCAGTTCTACTGCAGAAAAATCCAAAGGGAATGGAATAGCCTATTGCTTTCTTCAGCAAAGCTCTAAGGGATGCACCCTTGAAATATAACATAATGGAAAAACAGGCCTATGCTTTGGTAAATTCCTTGAAATACTTTAGGGTGTATATACTGCATTCTCACATCATAGCCTACGTGCCAAACATAGTGGTCAAAGACATTCTATCCCAAGATCCTGATGGAAAGAGGGGCAAATGGATTGCGGTGATTTTAGAGTATGACCTGGAAATAAAACCCACAAAATTGATCAAAGGTCAGGGCTTAGCTCAACTAATGGCTGAATCAAACTTGCAGGCCCTTGACATAAACATGGTAGATGCTATGGATGAACAGGAAGGATTACCGGATCCTACCGTTGAAGAACAATTTCAAAATTATCCTTGGTATTCTGATATCCTGTATGTACTCACAAACCTCAATGCCCCTCCTGCTCTATCGAAAACTAAGGCCAGATTCCTAAAGCTAAAAGCCAGAAACTATTGCATACTGAATGAATGTCTATATTGGAAAAATGCAAATGGTCTATTGCTTAAATGTTTGCCTGAAACAGAAGCAGAGAGGATTAAACAGGAGTTCCATGTAGGAGAGTGTGGAGGCCACTTAAACTGGAAAGCCACTGCTAACAAAATACTCAGATCTTGCTATTACTGGCCTACACTCTTCAATGACATACACAAAATGATAATTGCCTACCATAAGTGCCAGATTTTTGAAGGCAAAAGAAAGCTTCTCCCTTTACCACTACAACCCATTACTGTTGAGGCTCCCTTTATGCAATGGGGCCTAGATTTCATAGGAGAAATCCACCCTTCATCTTCTGCTCAACACAAGTGGATCCTTACAGCCACAGACTACTTCACCAAGTAGATAGAGGCCATACCTTCTAGGAATTCCACAGATTCTGTTATCATTGAGTTCCTAGAAGACCGCATCCTCTCTAGGTTTGGTTGTCCAAGAAAAATAATTCACCTGATACATGCTGCCTTTGACCCCAAAAATCCCTCCTAAGCCTTCCAAACCATCTAATTCCTCCATTTTAACCGGGTGAAATCCCTTCATCCGATTTTAAAACCCCTTTATTCTCCTACGGAACCCTTTTTTAGCCTTAAAATGTTGGGTTTTTAGGCCAAAAAACCCATTTTTATTATAAAACAAACTTAGCCCCTTTTCGGCCAACTCCCTAACCACTTCCCCCCATAAACCCGAGTGCTAAGACCAAGCGCTAACGCATATGGAGCTTATCACATCGAAAGTTCGGAGCGGAGCACATTTTTCTTTGTAAAATCTCGATGCGATGGTGTATTTGTTTGTCGGCTTTTACAATCTCCGTCGTTGATTGGAATAGATCCAACGGTCATCGCAGGTCCCACCACACTTTTGCTTTCTCCGCTTTTACCCCCATGATTGCATGTCGGCCGTCAATCTACACCCCTGTTACGACGGCTATCGCGCAATCGAAGCACCGCCAATCGCACCAATCCCGCACTACCGGCCCCTCCCGATTGGTGCACCCCTGATTGAATCTCCGCCGTTAAATCCCTTAGATCCAATGACCCCGATTTATTCTCATTCCGCCTTATTCCCCGATTGGTCACTCTCACGATCCATTGCAGTCGTCGATCTCCGTAGATCCGACTGTCGGAGCCAATCGCATCATCGCCCATCGAATTTTTGGCCTTTCCATCACCCCCTCCCGATTAAATCATAGCCGTTCATCCCCCTTGACCTAATGGCTCAGATTTATCCCACCCACTAACCATACCCGCCGCTGTGTATCTCCTCCAGTATATTTCAGCTGTTCATCCATAAGATCGGACGGCCCACAATGAAAGCCGTCGTCCGTTTGACCCCACCTTTACTTACCACCGACGTTTCTCATATCGCGCTCCTCCACCGCCGTCGGATCTCACGGGGCCCCCGGATCCAACGGTCCACCTCAATATCGCATCGGTTTTTGTGTCCAATCTTTAGCGATTTCAAATTTACGCGATATGGGTGATTTTCCGGAGCCACATGTCGGCTCGAAGACCCATGTCGCGTTCAAAAAATCAAAAAACCTCCTTACCCGCTTTTTGGCGCGCGAAAATAGCGGTTTTGATCTGAAAACCACTTCCCCACTTCTATGCCCGAAAAAGTCTATCGACTAGATCCTCGACCCAGTTGATCCGTATAGATCAACGGCCCCACAATGCATCTCACATTCCATGCATATTTCTTCATCGTAGTGACCATAGCATTGCATCGAACCATCTTAACCCGTTGATCTCCTCCCGAGATCTAACGGTCCTAGCTGAATCACCCTCGCGTCCATGGCGGGTCCCACCATTCCAACTCATTTCATATGTTTTTCATTCATTTCTCGTGCATTTCGCCCAAAGTCCAAACTTTCACAATTTGCATTGAAAGTCATATCATCCACTGAACATTAAAATTTTAATGTTTTACATTGAAGTTATATCATTAGCCCCCACATTAAGACTTTAATGTTTTCTATTAAAGTTTTTTATTACGCCCAACCCTCATCAAATCAAATTTCAACTGCTTTCCCCGCATTTTTCCACTACTTTCCATTGCATCCATAGCATTCCATCGTGCTACGTTTCCACCGTCACGAGCATTCCACTACATCCATCCTCCCACTTGCATGGATTTCTTGACGCATTTGTGTGTTTTTGCAAGGTACGAGCGGTGAAGCCGCCATTGTTCATGATCCATCGTTATAGTGGCATAGAGCACGGAGAAGGCTAATTTCAGAGCCCTAATATTACAGAGCGAGATCTTGGGAAGGTGTTGGAACGTAACTTTTCATCAAAGTACGGAGTTTAACTCTATGAAACCCCCGGCACCATTGAAGCTCCAAATTTCACAGACAGTAGACGATGAATGGAGCGACAAAGAGTATCAGTGAAAGATCGAGAGAGTTTAAGGCACGTAATTGAATATTTTAAGCCTTAATTCAATGTTTATAAGGGGATGTACTATATTGAATACCTCATGATTAATACGAAGTCCCCGAAGATGCCTAACACCACGGAAAACAATATCATTAGTGTTTACATCGTCAGAAATTTCTCCCGAAAAAGGACACGGTACCCATACTATTCTTATTCTATAAAGTGTTCTGAGAAGATTTCCACCACCGGCGATCCGATGCTACCAGAGCATTTTTTATGCGGTATGGCGGACCTCAAATTCATTTATCTACCTTTTTGTTTATTCACCGAGTACTACGTAAAGTACATCAAGAACATACCTGGAGTAGATTCCGGCATTGCGAAGACCACTCTTTCACTTAAAGAGTATTGAATATTAATGCATAGACATTAAAAAAGAATGGGTCTCGACCTGTCCTGCTGCCCTCTGTTTTAATGTTTCATTTAGTGTTTCATCTACCTCCTCTGCCTCTCTTTCGACTATAAAACTCATGAAGAAACTCATTGTTGTTTGTTGATCGGATATTGTGAATTATAAGCTATTTCTCTTGAGATATAGTTCTCTCGTGTAAAGTTGTAAGATAGGGCTGAGGAGATGTATTCGAGATCGAATATCAAGTTATGGAAAATCTTGTACATGATTTGGTGTTTCTCTTTAATATGACAAGCACATTTCTTTGGATCTGATTTAAAAGCAACGGTGATGTTTCCTTACTTTGTCTCTATTTTCCTTTGTGATTCATCACATTTCGCTTTCTCTGTATGCATTAGAAATCTAGCATAGGATATACCCTTGCATGGTACCCTATGTTTCTTCTCTCCCTACCTTTGATTTTTTTCTACTGATTGTGCTATTCGAGCACCTTTGGTTCAAGTTAATTTAACCATTGTAGTGGCTAATATTTACTATGCTAGTGATGTATGAATTAATGAATATGTTCTTAGATGTTCTTGTTGGGTTTTAATTGAAAGAAATGGGATACTGGGAGTTTATAATGCTAATTCTGTCTCACTAGGGTCCTTTTCGATTAATTGAACCTTTCTAAGTTCCCTTAAGTTGGATGTCAAAGCATTGAAAGTTCAAAGTCTTTCTCTCGATCTCGAGGCCTTCACCTTTTTGTTTAAATCTTTATGTTTCCTTTGTCTGAAAAGTTAAACTTTTAGGAGTTAGATCACGGTGTCTAATGGCATGTCATCGTCACTGGATCTGTTTCCTAAGTGGTCACTTTGGAGGTTTCCTTGTCATTCACCTTCTTTCATTATCATTTCATACCACACTATCATCTTTAAGATCCAATGCTTTAGATGACTAGCCCAATTGAAAGCCTGCATATTGAATAGAAAGTAAACCCTTTCTTGACTCCATTGCCCAATGGTCTCAAGTGTTCTCTTAATTACCTCTCCTTTACCTAAATTCCTCTTTTCTCGTCCTTTGTCTTGTAGTGAACCCTTCCTTCCTGTTTCCCAACAACCAAACAACCAAACAAAACAAAACAAACCATCGTGCCTTATAACTAGCCTAATACCTTCAAATCAAGCTTCAAAGACATATACCTTTGCCTATCATAGAGAGATCCCTCTCGCGGGCCCAGGGAGGGCTAGATCCCGAGGTTTGAAAGTGGTTACGATGTTTTCTCATCTTTTGGTATTGCCAAACTTTCCAAAACATGGGAACTCCAACGGGATCAAATAATAGCTAATATGGATTATAAATTAGTGGAAGATCGGATCGAACATCAATAAAAGTTCTCCAACTCTTAAAGGATAACCTAAATTTGGTGCAGAATCTAATGAAACAACGGGAAGATCAACATCACATCGAAATAAGTCCTGAGTAGTCACAGAAACAAGAACTCGACAAGTACGATCAATTTCGAGTATCACAGCCAAGTGGAAGAACTTTCCTCGTAGAAGATTCCACATGGGAGGATGAGAATTTTATACGGAACCATCAAGAAATAATCAAGCGTTGAGGACAACACTTGTTTGAAGGAGAGGGGCATGTTAAGTCCCTATATTAATAGTGTAGTCCCTTGTTATGTTAGTGTAGCCCCCCTTATTGTTATTTTTGTACCCTGTAACCCCCCATATTGTTATTATTGTGCCCTTACATTATTATTGTTAGGTCGGCTAGGATTACATTGTGGCCCCACTAGGATTACATTTTGGCCCCATGGACTCCTATATATAGAAAGGAGGTTTTCCCATTTGTATCATCCAAGAATTGTTCATTTATGTAATGTATTGGAGGTTTGCCCCCTCAAATTTTCTTATTTCTAAGGCATGGATATCTCTTTTCTTCTATTTTTTGGAGCTAGTTTCACAACAAAGGAATTCATTGACAAAGATGTTCCTAAGCCGGATAATGTAGATGCTTTGTAAATATTGATGCATGGCAAAAGAAAGTGGAAAAGGCAAGGAGGATCCTGTTGGAGGGAGTACGAGACCACATGGTCTAAAGCCTCCATTGGAAATCCACACCACATTCAATGTGGAAGGCTTTGTGAGATCTATTCCACACTGACAATGACCATAGGAAATTGGCACTCAAAGATAAACTCGGGGAAGATCAAGATGGAAAAGAATGACACTATTCCGGTATACTTAACAAAGCTTTTCCAATGTCGGGATGAACTTGGGAATGTAGGAATAACGCATCACTTGATGATGATCCGGTGAGCCTAGCTCTCCTAGGACTTCCCAAGAGTTGGCATAGTTATCAAGACTCTATCAATGGAAGGAAAATCTTCCAGATTAAGAGCGATCTGTGGTCGATTTGGTGCGAGGAGGAGTTTAGACGGAATACCGGAGATGGATCTTCATCTAAGAATGAAGATGAAGAAGATTGTTATTTGGCTGCCAAGGCTAATAAAGGGAATGGGAATAAATTCCATTCCAAATCTGAGGCCGATGAAGATGGCAAGAAGCGGGACATGTCCGGGGTGAAGTGTTTTCATCTGTCACTGTTAGCCGACTATAAAATTTGTTATATCAAATGCTAGCTAAATCATTTTTGAGCCTTCAAGAAAAAAGGTTTATTGCTAAAAAATGTCATCTCTCGGAAGACTATTGAAAACCTCATACCTACTGTCCAAAATCTTCATTGTTGTTTCCATTTTATACTCGAAATTCTCGCTGATTTCATGAGAAGAAAGCGCTTCAAATCATCATTTTTTCCCCCTTCCTCCACTCAAAAATAACCTACATTTTGCTCCCCTTTTTCTCCATAAAAACTCCTCTATTTTCATGATTCCTCTTCTTCCATTCATGAAAATCATTTTCCATAGTTTAAAACTCATTTTTAAACTATTCACGAAAACCCCCCAAATCAATTGAAAACTACGAAAAAAATGCATAAAAAACAAGTTTTTATTACTAAGGACTTAAGCCCCCTTGGGCTAAGTCTTAAACCACTTCGCCACATGCCCACGCCCTACAAACCAAGCGCTATGCCCACCAGGCGCTTATCGCATCGGAAGTAATCCACAATGGGTAGATTGAAAAGTCGGAAGGCTCGATAGCGATTGGCCCTTTGTTATATAACGCCCCGAGCCTATTATTGTTCCATATAACTAAAGGCCCCGCAAATGGGCACCTAACCATATTATATATATACCCTAGCCCATACCATAAAACCTTTGTTTAATTTAAAAATTTGGGTTTTTCAAAATATTATGAAGGTTTTCACGGTTCGCTTTTAAAAGCAATCTCACGTCATTGATCGTAAGCCGATCAAACGGCCGTGCAACATCGCAACATTTTCATCGAGCGCATTTAACATAATGACCCCTCCGATCACAAATTCCCGATTCACTCTACGCCATCGATCTAATCATGCGGATCGACGGTTAGCGCTCAATCGCATCGCAAGTTTCATCGGGAGCGTTTATTTGTTCCCCCAGATCGGCCATCCCTCCGATTCATTCCCCACCGTTGATCCGATCCTCGGATCAACGGTCATTGCTCAATCGCATCGCCCACCCCAATCACACAATCGCATCGGCAATTTTCGTTACACCCTCCCTCTTTCCCCACAGATTGCGATCCTCCGATTGGATCTAGGTCGTCCACATGTCCGGATCGGGACGGTCCCGGATCATTCCCGCATTATTTCATCGCCTTCGCCAAGAGGATTCCAACGCGTAATCCCCGCCATTGGTCTCCCGCGCGATAAATGGTTCTCGATATATTCTCTTCCTCCACTCTCCTTTGATCGCCCCTAATCCCAACCATTGGATGATGCCATCAGACGGCCCCGCTCTTTTCCCACGTCCTCCGAAGCATTTTTTCCCAAAAAACGCAGGATTTTATTAATATTTTTTGTATTTTGAAGGTGTTTGATGGGTTTTCCATTATATAAAATCCAAAGGGTCGGGAATGACGATTCTCGTACCTTTGATTCATCAAAGGGAAGCTATTCACGGGTTCAACATTTTGCGTCTCGTCAATGCTTCATGAGGCATTGATGCCATACGAGCCCCTGCGCGACTCGCACATCAACAAGACACTCGTGATTTTAAATCACAATTAAAAGAGTATCGGTGTTGAAGACGAACACAACGCAACGAGAAGATTGAAGAAAAAATTTGGGGTTTTACGACTAAGATTGATTATCAAAAAGCCTAATCCTCCAAATTAAATCAAAATTAAAGGAAATCATAAAGATCTACGGACGGAAAAGCCTCCACTTTGCCACATCCGAGGCAAATTGATTCCTCTCATCTACCATAGAGCCACCCTGTGCCTCAAAGCATTCAAATAGAGGCCGAAGTTATTGATCAAACGAAGATATTTTCCTCAACGCAGTCGAATAGTTAATTCCCGCTAAAACAATTTAATGCAAAAAATATCGGCAGAGTTATTACAATATGACACAGAGCCTCAAAAGTCAAACAAAAAGCTCCTACCGAGCTTAATCTTAAGTGTAAAACAATTAATACAGCACGTAACGTTTGTACGCTTCTCCATCGAGCCCCTCAAAGGCCGAGAAGTCATTACTCTGTATTAATTGCCTTGGGAGATCTTTTATCAAATCTCGCCGCCTCTTTCTTCTATAAATACTTCTATAGAAGAAGAGAAGTTGTTGGTTGGTTGGTTGGTTGGTTGATCACTAGTTTTAATATCGAAACTATCACGAAATAATACATAGTCTCGTTGAAGTTGAAGAAAAAATTGAAGTCTTGGAAGCCTTGATGATGTTGTTGCATGCTTGTTCCTGAGAAGGCTCTATCATTGGATCCATGAGCTTGGTTGTTGGTGAAGTATTCTAAACTATTTAATGTTTTCTCTCGTTTTCATCTTGTTCCATAATTTCTTACTACGATAGGTTGAAAGTTTTAGGCTAAGAAATGACTCCTGGAAGCATCTTAGACCTCGTTCATCCTTCATCTGTTTAATTTTTTTTCTTCTATTTGAGGTATTTTAGAGTCTTTAATCTCTCTCTTTAGTCCTCATGCTTGTTTATTTCCTTAATAGTTCGAACAGTTGGTTTTCAGACATGACTTATGGTTTTCCCTTCTTGTCTGTTTCCACTTAAAGGTTGTTACTCGAAGTCTCACTTTGATGTATTTCTATTTAGAGTGAGCCAAGGAGGTCTCGTTTCGATCTTGCCCTTTGACCTTGCTTAAACGATTTGTCTTAAAGGTCTTTGTAGTTGTAATCATAGATGTGTTAGGTGTTCCCTCTTCTATGACTCGCAATTATCGAGTGAAACTTTTATGTTTTCTAAGTCATTTGAAATAAAATATTTGAGGAAATAGGGTGTTCCCCAAATCTTAGATTTCGTTTTTAAAAGTTGTTTTGAAATCATTGTTTTCTTAGAGGTGTGATTTGTAGAATTCATGGTTTTCCCTGTCTATCAAATAGCTCTTTATTGTTAAAATTGTGTTTTCAAATTCCCATTGTTGAGAATTAAACTTCTCTTTCCAAATCATTAATGTCCATCTCATTCCAAAAAACCAAAGGATCCTATGGCCAAGTTAGATTTGCCCTGCGATATCCCATATCCATTGATAAGTTTGTCATGACCTCTTTTTGACTCCATTTCCCAATTAAGCTACTACTTCCTCTTTCTACCTACCTTTCCTAGATCTTACATATTCTGCTATATCAATCCAACCAAACAAACAAACAAACACACACTTAATAACTAGTCTAAAATCAATACTCTAAGCACACAAGACAAACCTTTGCAAAACAAATAATTTGAGAGATTCCTCTCCGAGAACAGAGAAAGGACTAGATCCCTGGAACTCTAAAGATTGGTTATGATGTTGCCTTGTCTTTTGATTTTCCAAACTATCAAAACACGGGACACCAACGGTCGCGAGCATGGAAATTTTGCCACAAATTGTCCAAAAAAAAGAAGAAGAAAAAAAAAGGTTGTTGGATTTGCAGCTGGGTGAGGCCCTTTCCTCGTAATTTGAGCTTGAATTCTCATCGATTGCATGCATGGTGTCAAGTGCATTGGGATCGGGGGTGGTACTTAGATAGTGGTGCTTCCTTTCACATGATGGGAGACAAGGAAGTTTTCGGTGACTTGGAGGAGAAGGATCTCCCGGATGCATATTGAAATGGGTGATGATGGGCGATACAGTGCTACGATATTGGTACCATTACCTTCCGGAGGCGGTCAAGTAAACTATTTCAATTAAAATATGTAATGCATGTACCGAGGTTTGAAGAAAAAATTTAGTCTCGATTTGCAATGTTAGAGAATAGAGGCTATGATGTTGTTTTCAGTGAAGGAAAAATTTTTCTCGCGACACAAAGCAATAGAGTAAGCCAAGAAGATTGGGATTCGAGTTAAGATCTCTATAGAATTGATGTAGATGTGATTTCTACGGAGCTTCCTACCATTGGGAAGTGTGAGATAGCCATGCAATTGACCCTTGAGAGGGAACTAGATTTGCATGCGAGGTGAGAATGAAACTCAAGATGTGGAGTAGCCACATGTGGAGGATCATGGAGTGGAAGCAACCACTCATGTAGAGAAATTTCGAGCCGGATGGGAAGATGGAGTACATGCGGCTATACCACTAGGTGATAGGTGGGGTGACATGTATTAATAATCCCAAGAAGAAATTTGGGCGGGATCTTAGAGATTTTGGGTCTCATGGATCAAACCAGGCTACGAGGAGCCCACATAGAAGCGATAGCAGGGATCGGTTAGATTGATGCGATCGGATGTTAGGAGAACATGAAATCAAAGTGATAGTGTCGAGATCTTTGGAGCGCAAATCGGAGTTGGCAGCAAGCGCAAAGTGCATGGATGCATATGTCAACAACGCAGAGGATCTAGTAGACATGTGCGGTAGCTAGTAGCAGACCGTAAGAATTTTATGACGGATGCATTATACTTGATTCGGCTTGTTTGGAGTCTATTCGGTTTCGGAAGTGTTGCATGCAAAGGTTGCATGTGCGAGAAACATAAGAGAAATGTTGCATGCAAGGGTTGCATGTCGCATGCAAGGACATTCCTTTCTTGTTGAGAGGGAGTGTTGAATTTTGCAAATGGAAATTGTGAAATTAGCATCCGTAAACAACATTCAGCACCCATGCATAGTGCATTAAGCACATGGTTGCATCAAGCACCTGGTTGCATTAAGCACCTACACTAGGGTGGGTCCCACAGGGGTTATTTTTGGGTGCATGTCTATTTTGGATATCACTTAATTAAGATGGACATTAAAGCTGTAATCTATTCTCAATGTGGACTTGAATGAGTTAGCTGAAAGTGATAAATTCGGTTAGCTAGTGGATTTCGAGTTAGAGGTAGTTGGTGGGACATGCAAAGTAATTCTAGTTGTAACGAAGTTCAAAGTGCGATGGTGAATTAATTAATGCAAGTTGTAAATCAGTTTAACTCGGTTAAGTGAGTTAAAGTCAATTGTGCTAGTTGTAACTATAGATACACTCGGTGAGAGATCAAGTGAATTAAATATTAATTAATTCACATGTGGTGATCTCACATGCAACCGATGTTTTACTATTATTAGCCGCATGCATGTCGGATCCGAGTGGAGACCCAGTTGAGTTCTAGGTGAAAGGGAATTTGACTATGAGTTGTAGGATTATCTGCTTGCACACATGCATGCAAACACCCATTGGAGTACCCATGATACTTGCGTAGTCAAGGTAGGCAAGAATTCCCATCTTTCGGGATCTTGACCATCGAGGGATTGCACAAGCAAGGCGAGAGTTCTCCGGAGGTCGAGAATTGGCTATGTGTTGGTCAGTTTTGCATATGATAGTGTGAGACGGAGTAGTTGAATGTTGGAGATTCTTGTGTGAAGAGAAAGACATTGTATTTTTTTCATGATCCATGCTTAATATACAATAGAAGATAGTGGGGTTTTTAGTCGTAAGCTTTCCCCAGAAATTATCCGTGTTGTGTGTGATTGATTCTTCTTTGCTTCATGTGATTAGTGATTATGTTTTTAATTCCGCAAAATATTTGTAGAAGTGATTCGAGTATCTAACTTTAGTACATTTTTAGATCATGTGAATCCAAGATATACATGCATATTGTATAATTTCTACATGGTATCGTAGTTGTGTTAAAGATTTTCTACACAAAGAAAGGGTGGGATTCGATAGTGATGTCTTAAGTAAGTCCTAGTGTATTGAGTCTATGTATAAGTATCATACTAGATCATGTCTTGAGTCTTGTAGAATTGGGTTAAGTATAAGTGTCTATTTTTTAATTATTAAAATTTCTAACTAGTTGGAAATTTAATAATTTGGGTGTAAATTGTAAAATCAAATGTTTGTAAAAGTTGAAGGGGTATAGTACTCATAATTAGAACCTCTACACCTCAAATTTGTGTTTATAAACCTTTTGAGGGTTGAAATTATGTTTATCCCCTCAAATTCTTTTCTTTTCTTTTCTTTTTTTCCTAAAAAAAAAGGTGGCTAAATAATTAGCCGGAAATTGGTCGAGAAAATAAAAACGAGAAAAAATTAAATTCTCTCCAAGTGAAAAATATTAAAAAAAGGAAATGTTCACTTTCCAAGAAGGGATTCTCCACAATCAAGAAATTATTTTTTGGTCTAGAAAATAGGAATTAATTCCTAGAAAAAATTGGTTTCTTAATGAAAATCGAATTTATGGTCCAAGTTGGTTAAGTGAATGGGGATTTTTTCGAGGAGAAGAAGTCGAGGCAAAAAAAAATATTGGACCAAGAAAAAAGGCATCATCAAGGAATTCAAATTTTTTCTCAAGCAACCAATGTTGGAGATTATTTTGACATGGATCAAGCTTTTAATCAACCAAGATCAAGTCAAATTTGTGCAATTTCATGGATCTTCACTTGGAAGAGTCTCTAGAACTCTAATTTTTTTTCTATATAAGGAATCATATGCTCCTCATTGTAATATCTCTTGATGTTGTGCTCTAGCTTTTTGCTCTTGAAGCTCTCTCTATTTTGAAATAATAATACACAAGTCTTTGGAGTGAAATATTGTGGCTCTTCTCTTATGGATATGGTAACGAATTCTTGAGCTTAATTCTCTACAGGTGATTATATTTGTCACTTAATTTGCTTACATAGAATTATTAGTGTATAGCTACCTTACATTGGTAAATAGATTTGGAAAATATTTAGGATTGGAAATGGCTAGTGTGCTTTTGTTTAAGTTGCTAGAATTTCCTTCCATTATATCTTCCCTCTCTCATCCGAAGCTAACAAAATCTTTACGAGTTGTGTAGAAAAAATTTGATTGAATCATATCTCAAGCGTGAGGGGATGCTTTTGCTTAAGTTAACCAACTCTTGAGTGATGAAGTAGGAGGATCCACTCTATCTTACTTGAAGGATTTATCAAACGATTTTTGTTGTAGGGCTTCTAAATCTTAGCTAGAGGAAAATTTATTTATCTCAAATCTCTTTAAATTATTGTGCTTAAAAGAAAAAAAATTCTATTTAGAGTTTTTATTAGCTAATCATGGAATTGAGTTGTACTCATATACCATTGATCTAGTTGTTGTAAATTTGTAAATAATTTCTTGTGCATAGTTTTATTTATTTTCTATATATTTTTCATTCATTTTGTGTATATAAATTTTTGTTTTCATTTTTCTCACATTTGTGTTTGCAAATTTGAAGGCTTGAGTGAGGATTTCTCTAACAAGTTGTTTGCAAGTGGATCAAGAGGAAGATTAAATTTTTTATTTCCAAACCCTCTTTTCCTTGCACGGATGGAATCTTAGAGTTTTCATTAATTTTTTGGAATTCATTAACCTTGGGAAGCTTATTCTAGCTTTTTTCCATTACAAGATTTAATTTTATGTGGCTCAAATAATTTTTCTTGGGGCCGCAGCCATTTTTTGCATAGATCGATTTCTTTGAAGGCCATAAAATTTTATTTGATTTTTTTTAAAAGAAGGTTGCAAACATTTTGGGCTTCTTTCTTCCTATTTATTTTATTATCTAATTCTTTCCATATTTGCGGAGAACTAATATTTGTTTTAGTAGGGGTTTCATCAAATTCTTGGTTTGAAAGAATATTATTTTTTGGAAAAACAAATTAATTTTATAAAAGAGAATTGATTAAGCCTAGGATTTTAGGATTTAAATTTTTTTCTATCCGCAAAGTTTATTCCCCCTTAATTCCTAGCATATAATTTTCTTTCATTTTAGACTTTAAATTAATTTTTTGGAGTGGGGGAAAGTTGTTCTTTGGGAGAAAGCCTATTGTTAAAATTATAAAATTATTATAAGGTTATTTCTCTCATAGGTATCTTGGGGGAAGGATATTAAAATTCTATTTGAAAATCCTCTTTAATATTTTGAAAGCCTTCTCATTTCTTAGAAAGGAGTTTTTTATTTGTAACTTTAATAAAATCACTTCTTTTTTTTAGGGGAGCTTGGGATTATTTCCAATGGTATCTTGTCTTCTCTTCTAGGAGTAGTCTTGAGTTATGCTAACTTCCTAACTCTTTAATTTTTCTTGCATTTGTTAGAGTAGCTCACTAACCATTTAGATCTAGTTTCATTGTTAATCGATTTGACATCTAGCTATTGTTTCTAACTTGAATTTCCTAAGCACTTCATTTGATTATCATCTATTGATCTAAATAGCTTTGGTTTATATTGACCAACATTTATTTGGCTAATAGATCTAAGTTCTATTGAAGTTGCTTATATCTCTCATCATTTAAATTACTTCTTGTGCTTTGTTTCACAAAAGATAAATTTTATAACTAAGAGCACTTGTGTTATTTCTCTAATTGACATTCTCCTTAACATTTTATTTCATTGAGTAAATTTAAATGCTTCATTGATATTGTTATTTTTAGATTAAATTACTTTCATCGTAAGTGAATTAGCATTTCTCTCTTTGAAACATATTATTTTGGTTGCATATCATTGAAGTATTTCACTAACATTAGCATTTCATTTGCATATTATATCTAATCTTTAAGTCTCACATAGATTATTCTTGCATTCATTCATCTAACTTTCCCTTTCAATTGGTTATTTGTAATTAGAATTATGGGCTAATTATTTCCTTGCAAGTTTTCACTTATATTCTTGTACTTGTCAATTTAATGCATATTGTCTTTTGATTGTCATATCATAAATTAAGCATCTTTACTTGAAGTACAAGTTTTCTTTTCTTGCAAGTTTTACCTCGAGCCTTATTGCTTATAATCTCTTGGTTTCTTGTACTAACACTTGTCTTGCGAGCATTACTTAACTTATAGCTTGAAATATACTGTGTGTAAGTGTTATAATTTGTCTTGAACATTGTTTATAAGACACTATTCTATCATATATTTATCTCATTAAGTGTCTTATTGAATTAACTAAATATATCTTTAATAACCACATTGCCTAATAATAATTTCACTTGCTAAATAATTCTTAATCAATATGCTTAGATAAATAATTTCCTTGCCCATTGTCTCCTAGACTTTTTGTCGCAATAAGTTTTACCTTTCTAACCATCCTTAGGGATTACCCCCCTTATCTTATATGGGAGAGAGATTAAATCGAGTGAGTAGGGAAAAGGTGACAACCCCTAATCTGAATGTTGCACCTTAGGTGTACACTTTAGGCGACAACACATTTTGGCGTCGTTGTCGGGGATAAGTTTCTTGTTCTCGGTGTTTTGACATTTTATTCAGAACTGTCTTTAGTTTTTTGTTTTGAACTAACTTTTTTCGATTTAATCTTCTTGACCCAGTCACGCCACATTTTTTGGCGTCATTGTCAAGGATAGAGTTTTTTTATTCCCGGTTTTTTACTAAATTTTCGTTTTTGGCATATTGGAATATTAGAGCTAGATTCATGGTCAAGTGGCAACTCCACTTTTTCATTTTCTGGAAGAATTTCTGCTAGAAGCCTTCTTCTTGTAGATTTCTTGCTAATCTTGAACATGAAGCTCTCCCTAATATCCACTTTGTTTTTCCTGACCCGATTGAACAAAGCATCATGGACTTATTCGCCCCTTGTAATTTTACTAGCATTCAAGGTTATCCGCATGACCTTCCAAAAAGGTTGACTTGTTACCTCCTTCCAAAGCAATAATGTGATTAATGTTGAAGCTCGTCTCAAGGATTTTAAATTTTTCTTGGTTAAATTTGCTAGTCGTGCTAATTATAATCATGAAGATGTGAAAATAAGGCTTTTTGTCCTTTCCGTGGAAGAATATGCTTTGGATTGGTTTACTGACTTTCCAGATAAAATTTTTTAATTCTTTACAATCGATCACTAATGCCTTCAATAATAAATATGGAGATAAGAAGAATAAAAGGGATTTACTTTACATCATTAACAATATGAAGAAATATGAAAATGAGACAGTAGAAGAATTTAATAAGAGGTTTAATGATATTTTTAGGAGTTTATCTCATGATTATAAACCTCCAGACAAGTCTTTGTTGCTCCATTACCTCGATGCATTTGCAGCTGATATTTTTTATTAGTTAAGATGCAGTAAGCCTAACGATTATAAGTTTGCCCAGACTTTGGCAAAAAAAATGGAGCAATGTAGGAAATCATCTGAGAAATCTGAAATTCTAGGGAATGAATTACAAAACCATAATAGTAATAATACTTGGCAGAAGAAAGGCTCTCATCATGAGTAAAAACCACCATATCAGCTTGATTTTACCCTTCTTGTTGAGAAGTCTTCGCCTTACTATAGACCTTGCAATGCTCTTCATGATGAAGCTATGTGCCCTGTTGTCAAAAAAATCATGGATAGTAGAATGGTGGGGACAAGCAATTAAATTAATGTTGTTGGTAAAGTACATCATTTGCCTATAAAGGATCACTTTGATGATGAAAAGGAAAATGATAAACATATTATCAAGGAGTTAACTCAAATAATTTAAGGATTCGAAACTCAATTGTACACAAATGATTCAAAACATCGAAGCTAAGCATATTAATCTTCAAAACAGGATAGAAGCCATGGAAGCAGAGCATGACAAAGAAAGGAGTTCCACGCAAAATGGTTTACTTGTCATGAGAGAAAAATATGTTCAAGAAATGAGTGTGAAGGAAAACAAGTTAAAGATAATGGAAGCTAATCATTCTAATCATATGTCCACTATTCAAAATCATATGAATGCAATCGAAGCAAGACACACCCAGGAAATGATTGCCATGAAGGATAATCACTCGCAGGAAATGAAAAATATGGAGGCCAATCATATCACTCTACAAGATAGATTTGTGAAAACAAAACTCAATCAAGGAAAATTAATAGTAAGGCATGCTAGGGAAATGAGTTCCATACAGAAAAGGTTTGGAAGAAATGGAAAAATTACAAGTACAAAATTTTCAACCTTGTCCATATAATAAATGTCAAACAATCAAAGAGCTTTCAACAAATCATACACCCCTTAACCCGTTGAAGTTGATCACATCTTGTTGTGAACTTCATGAGAAATTTTCTTTTCCAATAAAGGAAGGTTTAGCTGAGAATGACATGGTTAGAAAATAAATTGAATAATATCAAGCTATAATTATTAGGGAAAATCAAGGAATTGGTCTTAGTCATATTACTTCTGAGATTGATCTATCATCCGCGATACGACAGATGCAGAATGAAGAAAGACATGTCACAAAAGTTTTAGATGTTGCAAATTTTCCATCTAAGAATTTCCATGATCAAGCAGAAAGGTCTACTTTGATTGCATCATCTTCAATGCCACGATCTACCAAAAAGAAGAGAAAAAATTTTAAAAATAAAAGAAAAGGGATATAAAAGATAAATCATCAATGTCAAGTACGATCAAGCCTCAACAAGTTAGAAGCCAAAATAAGAAGAGGCTTGATAAATCCGATGCTCATATACAACACAACATTGAGATGGGCCAGTGACCCAAATTCTTAAGAATTGCACATGGCAAATCAGAGAAACAACCCATGGATCTGCCAAAGAGTCAGTAGGTTCTCAGGATGGACTTCGTTGAAAGACATTTAATTCCATAAGGCATCCTTTTTATTATATTTCTAACCTCATTCCTTGTTATTCATGTTGATAAAGTAGTTTTCATTTTCATTTATGTCTTTAGATTAGTTTTACATTTCATGTTAGTAGATGTTATGAATATAATTCATATAGAAATAATAATAAATACAAATATAAATATAAAAATACATAATAAGTAATTAACTAATGATTAGTTAGTTAGTAATGAATAGGCATGTCTTAGAGACATGACCATTCATGAAAGGGCACATGCCTAGGGTATATAAGCAGGCCCTAATTTTCATTTTTACCCATCCAACATCAATTCTTATATAAAATATACAATTACTATCCTAAAATGGATGTTTGTGTCTACGAAGTATTTTAAATATTTCTGTTGTGTATATGACTGTTGGTCATTACATTAGTATCAGAGCCACGTTGGCTAATCCCGGCCTTTGGCCATCAACTCTTTGTCAACCTTGTTGTCATCACAATTGAAGCATTCGCTGCACTAAATTTTGGAGTTTCTCCATTTCACCAGGCCTTTGGCCATTAAAATTAAAAATAAAAAATAAAATAAAATAAAAGGGAGAAGGAAATTTTAAAAAAAAGGAAATAAATTAAAAGGAAAAAAAAAATAGTTCCAAAATAGAAATAAAATAAAAGAAGGTTCTATGGATAAAAATTGCATGATAGAAAAACTATACGTAAGAGAAGGAAGAGTAGATAAGATTATTTTGATTCTTCATTAAGTGGTTTACAAGCTCGTGGTTTTAGAAACCCATGGTAATTGCCCATGGTATTTTCAAGGTAAAATAAGAACAAAAGGAATGAAAAATCTCTCTATGTGAATGTTAAGTTTTACTTTTTACGTGGAGAAAATTAACCAAGCCAAAGGCACATAAGTGGACATATATTTTCAATTACACCCCAAAGAGGTGAATAGCCACGTTTCACTAGGGTTGTAACTTTTCAAAAAAAAAAAAAACCAGTTAAAAATATATATATAGAATTTACTTAGACAAAGAATTCATCACTAAAGAAAGCCTATATTTAAGGTTATATAATGGAATTATTTTAAGTAACACGGATATTTTATTAAAAGGTGTTGGGAATATAATATTTTATAAAGAAAAAATATTATTAAAGTTAACAAAAAAAAATTACCAAGGAAAGTTATCAAGTCAAGGAAAATGGAGCCTAATTCTAAAATGATGAACGAAGAAAAGACAAGTTCCACAAAAGAATCATTATTTTGGACTAAATGCCCAAATTGTTTAAACGTAATTGGATATACATATATTCAAAAAAAGTGCACTTTAAGATGTCCAAGGTTTGGAACATTATTTAGTAGAGAAGAACATCAAGAAAATGAGTAGATGCAAATAAAACAATTAAAGGAATAAATCATAAAACTTCGACAAAAGAATGAAACATCAAAAAATAAATATAAGGATCTCGAAGATCGGTTTCATGAAAAATCAACGGAAAGAAACGAAGAAATTTGGCATCTAAGGGACTATAATGAGAAATTACTTTCACAAATAAAAAAGTCCAAGGTCAAGAAACAAAGACTAAAACAAGAAAAAGAAAGTTCTGATAAGGAACTGAAGGAGAATCTATCAAAAAAAGAAAACGAAAATTTGTACCTAAAAATCCTTAATAAAAAATCATTAGAGAAAATAAAAAATTTAAAAGATAAAGAAAATGATATTATGGACAAAGTCAACGATTCAGAAAATGGTGAAATTTCATGTCTACGGAATCATAACCAAGCCTTCCTTACACAAATAAAGAAGCTTAAAAGTGACAAGAAATCAACAAATGACAAGTTAGAACAACTTCAAGAAGTAGTATCAAAGTCTCCAATTGTCTCAATCCAAGTTGAAGATAAGGAAACGAGTACCGATCAAGTCAAAATTGTAACTCAAATAGAGGATAAACCTAGTGAAGTGAAGATATATTCAGAAATTGTAGTTCAAACGACGGACATTCCAAATGAGGATTCAATCGTCAACTCAACAACAACAATTCCTGAAGGAAAACAGGAAACAACCGCTAACATGATAAGGGAAATTCCAACCAGAAGAACTATTTATCGAAATCTGAATCACAAGAGTAGAATTTCCAATAAAGTTACGTACTAGTATCACTCAAAAAATAAACGACAATGTTCCAAAGGATCCTGAAGTTTGCAGAATCCAGTCTTATGATAACTATTCAACACAAAATTTGATTCCTCAGAAGATCAATCTTGGATAGTTTGATCCCTTCTCAGTGCGATAGTTTTTTTTGTCACTTAGAGGATCATATCAACTTGTATCATGGAAGATGACAATGCCAAGATGGGAAGACATTCGAAACGGAAAAGGAGATCAATTCTTTCATCAGTGCTTTGAGCACAAATATTCTTGAAGGGAGAGGATATGTTATGAATATAATTCATATGGAAATAATAATAAATATAAAAATACACAATAATTAATTAAATAATGATTATTTATTTAGTAATGAATAGGCATGTCTTAGATACATGACCATTCGCGAAAGGGCACATGCCTAGGATATATTGATCAAAATTGGATCAAGGACCTGAGGATTAGCTCAAAACTCAAAGTTATAGGATTGGGTTGAAACCAAGATGGTTGCATAGGTCTCGTCTTCCTGATTCCGGTGCCACAAATAGTTCGAAAAACGGACACCGTATGAAGAAGTTATTTCACTTTGAATGCTGAGTGGGTCCGGTGGAGCACGGAGGGGCCAGCGCTCCTCCCATGGAACCTCATCATATGACTAGTGTGGGAGCTTAATGTTAAGAGCACTTAAGGAGCCTAATATTAGGTTTAATATTTAATTAAGCTTCAATTGAGTGGATTTTAATATGGCGGAGATTCTAGAGGCGCTCCCAAATTTAGGTGGACTTCCACTTTTAGTGGAGTTAGCTGGCAGTTGCCCCACATTTAGTGGAGGAAATTGGGGCAAAGTTGTTTTGGTCATAAATCTATCATTATTGAACCAAATTGGACAAAATTTTAGTCAAATTTGGGTCTCTTTGACCTCTTGAGAACTTTGGGACAGGTTTCAAGTCGAATGGAGGTGATCTTCAGCAGCTTTTTCTTCAGGGAAGATGAAGGAGCCATCAGGGCCACCATGAGACAAATTCAATTTGAGGCCTAGTCAGGGGAGATAGAGTCCTTTTTCAGAGTTATAATAGTCTAAATTGGATAATTCAGATGTTCTAAATCTGATGAAATTATTTTCAGAGCCTGTAGAGAAATTTTGAAGGTCGAAAAGCTTCAGTAATTTTACAGGGGTCATTAGTGCCAGCTTTTGCCAGCAACAGTGCAGGGCTTAGAAAGAGTTGTTTGAGACCATTTGCGGTGAACCAGTGGTCATTATTGACTGAAAACATAATTTTTAATCTATTTAAAAAGTTTTCAAAAAGTGTTAAAGACTTTTAGAGGTCGAAAACTCAGCAGATAATTTTTCCTTGACCCTAGTGCCAGGGGGTGCCGATAGGTGATTGAGGCGAAACCAAAGCAATCGGAGGCTATTTTTGATGAACCAAAACTCTATATTGACTATTTTAGTCATTTTGGAACCAATGTAAGTGGTTTTAGAACATTTTGAGAACTTCTAGAGCTCAAAAATCTGATGTGAAATTCTGGGCAGCCCTGGGCAAATCGTGGAGGATAGTCTATTTGGGGAATGCAGTGCTCAATTTGAGAAATTTATCAGTTGGTATTTAATGTATGATGTGAATTGGATACAACAGGAGTGTTTTCAGTGATATAAACATAATTCTGAGGGATTTTTTTCATTTAGAATCTCAGAGTAGCTTAGTACACCGACAGAAGGGATCATGTTCACGGGAAGCCTAAAGTTGTTTAGAAAGTTTGGAAAGCCACTAAAGAGATATTTATGGTATTTTCAGTCCTTTGAATAATTTTTGTTTTCATTGGAATTAATGATTTACTTTGTAAAAAAAACTTACCATAATCCCAAAGAGTTGAGTCAAGATGGCAAAGCTCAAAGGAGATGTAGCCCACGAAATTTCGGGTGAACTCCTAGATTAAAATTGTTGTTGTGTTTGAATGATTATTTGTTTCATTATGTTGTTGTCATACATGTTAAATTAAAACAAGAACAAATGAAGTTAAGACACATTAACAATAAAAATTCATACACCACTTTCAAGTAAATAATTATGCAAAATTGTCAAGTAAAAGCTAGATCATTTTAATTTAAACTGAGTGGTAGGTTCTTGAAATACATACAAGTTATCCAAACCATTTTCAGATCAGGTTTGTATCAGAGCATAGTTTCTTTCTTGACAGAGCATTTGGTTGCTTGATTGTATAGCTTGAAAGGTGTTAAACAGTGTAAAAGATTGACTGTTTTACTGTTTGCAAACTGATTGTTGTTTGAGTTTGCTTGAGTTTTGGGATAGCTACTGATTAGCTAAGTCTTGGAGAGGAAAAAAAGGAAGAAAGGAATGAAGGCATATTCCTTACCCCAAGGGACCTCAAGGTCACTTTTGAAACAAACCCTCTTGATGATTTTTTGTTAAGAAGCTCTTGGATTTTGTTTGTTGTTTGGCTGCTTGAATAAGAGTTGGTCTTTACAACCATTTAGTTAAAAAATCTTTCTCATTTGTTTTTGAAAAGCTTTGAGAACTTTGTTGAAGTCACTTTTGTTCATTAACATCATAATGACAACTTCTATAAGTGAAGTTTCCTCCTTCACAAGATTCTTCGATGATGATATGAAGCGTGACTTTATTATATTGAAGGACATGGTGCAGATTTTGTTTGAGGATAAACGAGAAAGCACTGAACTTCGTGAACAGTTGTTTGCCATGAAGGAAGAGAGGGAAAATATTCTTCAAAAATTGCATGATATGGAGATACAACTCCATCAAGCCCAAGAGGCTTTGACCAAGAAAATGCATGAGGAAGAGGTAATCCATTCTAACTTCTCTTCAGTTTCCTCATTAGAAAGATGTGTTGGTTCTTTCGAAAAACATACAAGGGGAATAGGGTCCAAATTAATGATTAAAATGGGCTATGAAGGCAAGGGATTAGGCAAGCATGCACAAGGCATGGTTGATCCCATTTCGGTTGAAGAACGACCCAAGAATCTTGGTCTTGGTTATGTGCAATTTAATGACGAAGAGTCCAAAGCCATGAAGGCATGTGAGGCTATTTCAAAGAGAACTTTTATTCCAAGTTCTAAGATGAAAATATGTCAAATTTGTTTCAAAGATGATTTCCATTGCTTTAAGCCTTTGTTGTAGCAAGAAGATGGTAGACATGCAGCTTATGGCGAGATTGCAAGTTCATACAGTTTCCAAGACAAGAACGATGATGTTAGTCTGCAATGAAAGTTGTAGCCTCTACTAGTTCATCTACTCAAGGAGGCAAAAAGGATGAACATTCAAAGCAGCGCAAGAGGTACAAATCTTCTCATGATCAATTTGATTGTGTTTCTGCAAGGCATGATAATTTTACATGCTTAAATGGAAGAAAGATTTGTTGTACATATTGTGGTTGATTTAACCATGATGTTTCGAGATGCTGGATGAGGAAGAAAGCATACAGAAAGCAGATGAGGCAAAGACAACTTTCAAAGAAGGTACATAAGTTTTGCACATTTTTCCAAAAGAAGGGACATGATGTCTCTCATTGTTGGACTTTGCATCCAACTAGTCATCCAAAGCACATGCAGCAAGAGGACAGAAAGATTAGCGCAAGTGGAACTAAGGATTCTATTATCGATGTGAAAATGGAAGATTCACATGAAGAAGTGTTGCAGTAGAAAAATTCGCCATGGAGGTGGCTTGGAAAGAAGTGGATGGAATTATTAACACAGTAAGAAATACTCCTTTGTATATATGCACATTTTGGTTGTATGCATGTATTTCTGTTGAAAATTTTGATGCAAGATTGCATATATATGCGGTTCAGTTGAAGGAATTTCTTTGTTATTGCAAAATTTCGCCGTGGAGGTGTAAAAGATGAGTATGATACTCACTTATATTGCAGCAATATATTTTAATTCAGCTCTTATAGTCACCCACATTTTTTGGGGATTATGTACTTGTTGGTACTTGAAAGGAAGAGTTAAAGGTGTACATGTGCATGGAAGTTGTATGTGTAAATAGCGAACTGTAAATAGGTTCATTGTACATTGATACATGCACATGTGGTTGTCAAGATGTATCATGTTGTTTATCGACTTGTGTCGATTTTGTTGCACATGTTTTTCGACTTGTGTTGATTGTGTTGCACACTTTTTACATTGATTTTGTGTCAATTGTATAGCACATTTTATGACGACTTGTTGTTGATGTCGCATGTTGCATGACTTATGTTTGAGCCACCTTGGATCGTTGATCAAGGCAGCAATGTACAGTTTCCTTCTGCAAATTTCTTGCTAGAAATATTCTGAGTGAGTACAAGAAAGGCAGTTCTTGACAGGAGGATAAGCGCATCGAGGAAGGGAACTGTGAATTGCTTTCTAGTTGTGGTTAAAAGTCACTATCCATGTAAGGCAAGTGTTTGGAGGCTGAAGAGAAGAGGGTGCAGTACTCTCATTTGTTGTACAGATCAGTTTCAATAGTCCAAGAGAGCTTTTGGGGTCCAAAAGCTTCTTATTTGGGAGGTGTGATCAGAACTGGATCAAGGACCTAAGGATTAGCTCAAAATTCAAAGTTACAATATTGGGTTTAAACGAATATGGTTGCATAGGTCTCGTCTTCTTGATTCTGGTGCCGCAAACGGTTCGAAAAATGGACACCGTATGAAGAATTTATTGCACTTTGAATGTCGAGTGGGTCTGGCGAAGCACGGAGGGGCCAACCCTCCTCCCATGTAACCTCATCATATGACCAGTGTGGGAGCTTAATGTTAAGAGCGCTTAAGGAGCCTAATATTAGGTTTAATATTTAATTAAGCTTCAGTTAAGAGGATTTTAATATGGCGAAGATTCTTGAGGCGCTCCCAAATTTAGGTGGACTTCCACTTTTAGTGGAGTTAGCTGGCAGTTGCCCCACATTTAGTGGAGGAAATTGGGGAAAAGTTATTTTGTTCATAACTCTCTCATTATTGAACCAAATTGGATGAGATTTTAGTCAATTTTGGGTCTATTCAACCTCCTGAGAACTTTGGGATAGGCTTTGGGTCGAATGGAGGTGATATTCAGCAGTGTTTGCTTCAGGGAATATGAAGGAGCCATAAGGGCCACCATGAGACAAATTTAGTTTAAGGCCTAGCCAGGGGAGCTAGAGTCATTTTTCAAAGTTATAATAGTCTAAATTGGATAATTAAGATGTTATAAATCTGATGAAATGGTTTTCAGAGCCTGTAGAGAACGTTTGAAGGCCGAAAAGCTTCAGTAAATTTCCAGGGGTCATTAGTGCCAGCTTTTTCCAGCAATAGTACAGGGCTTAGAAAGAGCTGTTTGAGACCATTTGCAGTGAACCAGTCATCATTATTGACTAAAAAAATCATTCTAAATATATTTACAGAGGTTTCAGCAAGTGTTAAATACTTTTAGAGGTCGAAAACTCAACAAAGAATTTTTCCTTGACCCTAGTGCCAGGGGGTACCGATAGGTGATTGAGGCAAAACCAGAGCATTCGAAGGCTATTTTTGATGAAAAAAAACTCTATATTAACTATTTAAGTCATTTTGGAACCAATGTAAGTCATTTTAGAAAATTTTGAGAACTTCTAGAGCTCGAAAAGCTAATGTGAAGTTCTGGGCAGCCCTGGGCAAACCGTGGAGGATAGTCTATTTGGGGAATGCAGTGCTCAATTTGAGAAATTTATCAGTTGGTATTTGATGTCTGATGTGAATTGGATACAGCAGGAGTGGTTTTAGTCACAAAAATAATTTTGAGGGAGTTTGTGCCATTTAGAAGCTCAGAGTAGCTTAGTGCACCGACGTAAGGAGTCGTGTCAACAGAAGCCTAAAGCCGTTTGTCTATCAAAGGATAATATTTTCAGTCCTTTGAATCATTTTTTTATTCATTGGAATTAATATTTTACTTTGTAAAAAACTTACCATAATCCCAAAGAGCCGAGTCAATATGACAAAGCTCAAAGGAGATGGCCTACGAGATTTCAGTGAACTCCTAGATTAAAATTGTTGTTGTGTTTGAATGATTATTTTCAGCATTATGTTGCTGTCATACATGTTAAATTACAGCAATAAAAAATGAAGTTAAGACACATAAACAAAGTAGTAAATTCATACACCACTTTCAAGTAAATAATTCCGCAAAATTGTCAAGTAAAAGCTAGATCATTTTACACAAGAAAATTGGCGGAAATTCCGACGGCCAATTCGTCGATATTCCAACAATTATACCAACGGTGGCTGAAGCGTTGCTATTACAGTCGTCGCAAGAGCAATAGTTCGAGGGCGGGAAAAATGTGGTTTACCATACCATCATAGTTCCGACGCAATTAAAAAGTGTTTCACTATCGAAACTTTTTCCGTCGCTTCCAAACAAGCGTCACTCTTCCGACGTTTCCCAATCCGTCGCACTTCCGACCTTTCTAAACTGTCGCACTTCCGACGAAATGTGGTCCAACATTTTGAACGCCACTCTTCCGATGTTTTGAACGTCGCTCTTCCAACGTTTGTAAACTGTCACAATTACGACGAAATTTCGTCCGATGTTTTGAACGTCGCTCTTCCGACATTTGTAAACTGTCACAATTCTGACGAAATGTGGTCCGACGTTTTGGACGTCACTCTTCCGACGTTTGTAAACGGTCTCAATTCTGACGAAATGTGGTCTGACATTTTGAACGTCGCTCGTCAAACATTTTTATACTGTCGCTCTTCCTACGTTTCTAATCTGTCGCAATTCCCACGCTTACAAGGCGTCATTATAGCGACGACAGGTTCAATTTTTTTTTTTAAATGAAACTTTAAAAGAGGAAAAACGTTGTTTTGAATATATTATATGAAATAAAACAGTCCATGAAGTCATTACATTTTCACATCTGAAGATTGGAACCTAAATATCCATCCAGAAAAGTGGAAGTCCCACCCCAGACAATGATAGAAAAATACCCCATGTCACATACAGGGACATGATATAAAACCCAGTAACGATCCACATGGAGATTATCGACAATCTGAGAAAGCATCCAAATATTCTTGAGGCATCTATAAGAAAGTGAAATAGCAGTATGTAGAATAGTAAAGCAACAAATAGAGTACCGACGTCCATTGTTCCAAATACAAATTAAAGTACCCAAAATCCTTGAACAGAGAAAAACGCTAATCATGTGAGGAGTGTGATATGTCCCAAATATAAAAAGACCATGAGACCATATCAATAAACCAGCAACATAGACCAGCATCGCTAGTTTTGAAGGCATAGTGATAAACATTAATCATTTTTTTTTCACAAGAGAAAAAACGTTGTTTTGAATATATTATATGAAGTAAAACAGTCCATGAAGTCATTAGATTTTCACATCTCAGGATTGGAACCCAAATATCCATCCAGAAAAGTGGAAGTCCCACCCCAGACAATGATAGAAAAATACCCCATGTCACATACAGGGACATGATATAAAACCCAGTAACGGTCCACATGGAGATTATTGAAAAATCTGAGAAAGCATCCAAATATGCCCGAGGCATCTATAAGAAAGTGAAATAGCAGTATGTAGAATAGTAAAACAAAAGATAGAGTACCGACGTCCATTGTTCCAAATACAAATTAAAGTACCCAAAATCCTTGAACAGAGAAAAACGCTAATCATGTGAGGAGTGTGATATGTCTAAAATATAAAAAGACCATCAGACCATATCAATAAACCAGCAACATAGACCAACATCGCTAGTTTTGAAGGCAGAGTGATAAACATTAATCATTTTTTTTTCACAAGAGAAAATACGTTGTTTTGAATATATTATATGAAGTAAAACAGTCCATGAAGTCATTACATTTTCACATCCGAAGATTGGAACCCAAATATCCATCTAGAAAAGTGGAAGTCCCACCCCAGACAATGATAGAAAAATACCCCATGTCACATACAGGGACATGATATAAAACCTAGTAACGGTCCACATGGAGATTATCGACAATCTGAGAAAGCATCCAAATATGCCCGAGGCATCTATAAGAAAGTGAAATAGCAGTATGTAGAATAGTAAAGCAACAGATAGAGTACCGACGTCCATTGTTCCAAATACAAATTAAAGTACCCAAAATCCTTGAACAGAGAAAAACGCTAATCATGTGAGCAATGTGATATGTCCAAAATATAAAAAGACCATCAGACCATATCAATAAACCAGCAACATAGACCAGCATCGCTAGTTTTGAAGGCAGAGTGATAAACATTAATCATTTTTTTTTTCACAAGAGAAAAACGTTGTTTTGAATATATTATATGAAGTAAAATAGTCCATGAAGTCATTACATTTTCACATCTGAAGATTGGAACCCAAATATCCATCCATAAAAGTGGAAGTCCCACCCCAGACAATGATAGAAAAATACCCCATGTCACATACAGGGACATGATATAAAACCCAGTAACGGTCCACATGGAGATTATCGACAATCTGAGAAAGCATCCAAATATGCCCAAGGAATCTATAAGAAAGTGAAATAGCAGTATGTAGAATAGTAAAACAACAGATAGAGTACCGATGTCCATTGTTCCAAATACAAATTAAAGTACCCAAAATCCTTGAACAGAGAAAAACGCTAATCATGTGAGGAGTGTGATAACCATCTGCAGAAACCCAGGCTCGCTTGTAAGATCATGCTCGCTTGATTCCAAAATTGGTAACCATTTGTTGCATCCGATATGTAAGGTTCAGGCTCGCTTGTTTCCATTAGTAGCCTGCTACAGCATCCACCCTGTTCATAGCAAAAAGGTTCCTGTAGATATACAGAGAAAGAGTATAATACGTAGACCATATAAACATGGCTCTGTATTTCAAAAAACAGGTTTAAAATAGAAACAGTGCAACATTTTTTTTTCTAAGTAAAGTTAATCTATTAACAGTGGGAATAAAATTACACCGAAGTCAAAATCATTTCCCAGACTCATGGCAAATTTGTCATCAAAAAATCAAAAAATTAAGAAGACTGCCCTCATACGGGGAAACTAGTCTTGAACGTTTAATTTACAGAATTCAAAAATATTACAAAGGTCCAACACAGTAAAATAATCTAAAAGCAGCCCAATTAAGTGGGCCACGAAGCAAGAAAAACAAATTAACCAAACTACTCCTCTGGCTCCTCGACGATTCGGCACCATCCTTCGGAAGGTCCAGGATCGCTAGGTGCTACCTCCACATTCATGCCACGGCTCCCCTCCTGAAGGCCTGAATTCTGGCCGGCTTTTTCCGAGCTTAGACCCGCTGGACGGGTGCATTCTTCCTCCGTTTGGGCCTCCTTGCGGAAAACCATAGTGACTGAAGCTGTAATTCGTGGGCGGTTGAGAGAGAAATTAAAGGAAAATTGTGCAGTGCGCGTCGTGGGAGAAGGTGAACTAGCGGTGGGGAAACGAGGAGCAGGGGAATCCATACGGTGGCCAGATCCTACAACCCGACCCCGCCCACTCCTAGTATTTGGATAGCGACCTGCATAATCATTGGACTGGCCGTAAGACAACTCGGTTGAGGGGCTGGAGGGAGCGCGCAAGAGTTGACCTCTAGTACTCCCCCTGTGGCAACACATCCTTTGATGCACGTGAGGCATGGGTGCAGTCTCACTAGCAGTGGGCACAAGAGGAGACGGAGAAGCAAAATTCCAAGAAATAGAGGAAGACAGACAAGGACCAGACCGAGAGAAATTAAGATATGCAGCAAGGTCTACGCAGCAGTTCAGCTCGCCACTTCTCCTTCTCGTCACAGTGAGCAGGCAGTGTAACCCAGCAACCGGCTCGTCTGAAAAACCATAGCGAAATTCCATTTTATCAATGCAATGCAATCGAAGGACGCTCGTCATAATTAATCTCTGATAATTAATGAGAGCCGAAGGCCGGATCATATTGGAGCATGCAGAATCGCTAACGGGAGTGGAGGTCCGATCTTGAACAGTGTTAAAATTTAATGTGATTTGATGTGAAAACCTTGGAACTTAATTGAACAGTGTTAAATCTTAATGCGATTGATATGAAATCGCCACATCCATGTCCCATCGCCTTAAACACCATCGAATGCACCCGCAGCCGAGAGCAGGGCAAGTTTTTATTGAGGACACGTGGCAGAAATTGATTGGAGCGGATCTTTGTTTGGGCCGCTCGCGCAGTGGAAATCCGGACCCGAAAAATATTAGGGTGAATTTGATAAGAAATTCGCGTCACAACTCTCCCTCCGTACACCAGCCCAACTTCGGACCCGAAAAATATTAGGGCGGAATTCATTTGGTTTTCGCGTCACAAAATTGGCCGACGTCAGCAGGCTATTTTGGAACGCGAATTTGGTTTGAATTATGGTTTATCGCCGTTTGAAGTCCGGCGGGCTCGACTTAAGAACAATTTTTTTTTATCCCATCTTATAAAATTTGTGTTGGTTTTCTTTGATAATACACATATTTATAATAAATCATGGGAATACCACACTAAACATGTGGAAAAGTTATATAAATTATTGAGAACAATCATTTTTATGTAAAAATATCCAAATGTGCTTTTGGGAAATAAGAATTTGAGTATTTTGTTCATATTGTTTTAAAGGAAGGAGTGAAGTTGGAGCCTCAAAAGATGCAAGCTATTACAAATGACCTATTCCTAAGAAAATCAAGGTTCTTAGAAGTTTTTTTAGACTTACATGATATTATTGATCATTTGTTAAGAATTATGCATGCATTTCAAGTCCACTCACATATCTCTTGAAGAAAATATCATTTATATGGAATGATGAGGCTACTTTGGCATTCTCTCTTTTAATGGATGCCATGTCTTCTACACCAACACCGGTTGCACCTAATTTTGGTAAAACATTCATAGTAGAGTGTGAGGCACTAGGACAAGGAATTTACGTAACATTAACACAATAAGGGATATCATTGGCTTTCAAAAGCAAGGAATTCAAAGAAAATATTTGGTGAAATCTACGTATGAAAAATAAATGGAAGCAATATTACGTGCAATAAAAAATGGGGATAGTATATCATTGGGAGGTACTTTAAAGTCAAGATATACCATGATAGCATAAATTATTTTTTGAAGCTATGGATTTCATTGGAAGATTAACAAAAATGAGGAGAAAAAATGCAAAGTTTTAATTTTGAGATAATCTGCAAAAAGGGTAAGGAAAATTTAATACATGATGCTCTTTCTAAAATAGAAGAGGCCTCAAATTTATATCCAATTACATTTTCTATTCCTAGGTGGCTAGAAGAAGCTTGCCATAATGGAAAAATGACAATAGTACTAAACAAAAACTAAAATTTATAAAGGATGGGATGAACTCTATGGAGCATTGGGAGTGAAAGAGAGATATAATTTGGTGCAAATGTAGAATATTTTTATGCACGTAAGCATATTTGAATAAACAAATATTAAGGGAGTCCCATGTCTCTCTGATGGTAGGACGCAGGGTTCCTTAAAACATCTCAAAGGATCAAAAAATATATTTTTGGAAGGAATGAAGAAAGATATTTCAAAATTTTGTAAGAGAAGGTCGAGGTTGTTGAAAATGCAACAAGATGATGGAGCTTAGTGAAATGAAGTTGCCTTCACCAAGTGGGCCCTATGGGCTATTTTTGGCACAAAGTCTATTTTTAGACATATGGATCATGTCTTGGGAGTTGCGAGTATGCTATTCTTGGAGGATTGGTCATGTTGGTAAAAAATAGATGGACCTCTATTTTTAGACATTTAGGTCGAAGTCTATTTTTAGGCGCCTAGCTAAAAATAGAACGATCGAAATATTATTTACCCTTAATAATATTTGGACTCTCAAAGCTTTCAGTTACTCTCTTGGAGCACTTCGGTTTGACCCGGATGTGGGGCATGCAGCTGCCATGAGGATTTATGCTATTCCCATGGGTTTGGTGAGCTAATGCATGGTTGACTTCGGTTAGAGCTCAAGTGGTGGAGTTCGGTGGAGTTGATTGAGGAGTTGATGGAGTTGAGACTAGTTGAACTAGTTGTGATCGGTTGTATTTGGCGATTACACTAGAGATGAGTTGGGTGAATTAAATATTATTTAATTCACTAATTATTAACTCATAATTCAACTAAAGAACACATCATTTAACTCGGTGCATGGACGGTTCGGTGAAGACAAGTGGAAGAGGTAGATGAAAGGAGTGAGATGGAGAGCGGTTGTACATTAGTTGTACATGAGATTTGCACGATCGGTGGGTTGAGTATGCCAATGATGATTGCGCATGTTCAATCAAGGTGAATTAGAACTTGGTTTAGCTACATTCACACTTTGGATTGCGCGATGAGAAGCGAGTAGACTTGTGGAGGAGTTTTGAACCGTGATCGGTTCAAGGCTGAGCTAGTTTTGTGTGTAGCTTTTTGGAGACGATGCGAGTACTTGTGAGGAGTATTGTATTGTGTAAATTTACATGTTTCTCATCCATTATATGATACATATAGCTGGTTGTTTTCAGCTATAATCTTTCCCCATACATCTTTGTGTTAAATGTGTGTGATGATTTGATGTTTTGTTGCTTCTTTTCTTTACGCATGTGACGATTAATTGTAGAAGAGATTATGTGTTATGCATGCAATTCGAATTGATGTGTGACCGGGTTAATCTTGGTGAATAAACATTCATTATTCAGCAAATTTCTACATGGTATCGAGCTATATTAATCGTCGAAGATCTATTACGGTGATTGCAATTTATTTCCTCGGACGAGGCTACATACGAGCCGGGTAGCCTCAGAATTCATCTTTCTATGAAAGTGAAAGGTGCAGTAAATGCCCATGCGGTCAATCTCTGATTTGGAAATAATTTGTTCTCAACTGTAGATCGGAAGCCGGTTGAGTTATCAAAGTGAGTGGTGAAATTTCGAATTTGCGAGTTGTGTTCTTGGTGCGAGGCGAAAATGTCTTTCAACGGATTGCGACTAGAATATGCCTTGGAAGAGACGGTTCGAGTATGTTGCATGGAAAAGACCGCATGGAGGCTTTGTATTAGATGATAATGGGCTGTTGGAATTCATGGAGAAAGGGATTCCAAAGCCTACTTCTATTGATGCTTCTTTGTTGTCAGAAGCATGGCAAAAGAAACAAAGCAAAATGTCGAAGGATCACGTTGGAGGGCGTAAAGGATCACATTGTGTCCGGCCCTTTGCATGGGAAGGCTTCTCCATATTTAATGTGGAAAGCTTTGACGGATCTATACCAAAGCAAGAGTGACCAAAGAAAGTGGCACTCAAAGATAGAGCTCATGAACATCAAGATGGAGAAAGGAGACAGCATGCCCAAGTACCTCACGAGGATCACCCAATGCGAGGGATGAGACTGGGAAGTGTGGGGGTGGCATAGATGATGAGGAGCGAGTGAGCTTGGCTCTCCTAGGTCTTAGATAAGTTGGCATGTGTATCAAGAGCGGTGTCAATGGTCGGAGAAATTGCCAGGATAGGGAAAGAGCGCGGTACGATGCGGTGCAGAGGAGATCGCGCGAAATACCGAGGGACGGATCTTCATCGAAAAGGGACGATGAAGAAAAGCTACGCTGTGTTTGCCAAATCAAAGAAGGGGAAGAGCAAGAAATCTTCTCATTCCGATTGCAAAGGGCAAGAAGCAAGACATGGCTGAGGTGAAGTGTTTTCAACTTTGCCATGATCACGGACATTATGCCACAAATTGTCAGAAGAAGAAGAAAAAACAAGCAAGGTTGCTAGATCGGAGATGGAGAGGCCTTGGCCTCGCAATTTTGAGTTAGATTTTTCGGCGATCGTATGCTTGGTATCAAGTGTTATGGGATCGGTGTGGTTCTTGGACGGTGGTGCGTCATTTCACATGACGGGAAATCAAGATTTGTTTATGATGCGGGAAGACAAAGATGCAGGCGTGCACATCGAGATGGGTGATGATGGTAGATACGGTGCGGCAGGTATCGGTACCATATCCTTTCGGAGGAGTACGGTAAACCCTTTTTATTGAAGGATGTGATGCATGTGCCCGGATTGAAGAAAAACTTGATCTCGTGGCGATGTTGGAAGACAAGGGGTATGATGTGGTCTTCGGCGAAGGGAAAAAGCTCTCTGTGCGGTAAGACTACTTGGAGGAGACCGGAAGATAGGGGTTCGAGTCAAGAACCTTTATCGATTGCGGGTAGATGGGCTGCGTAGCAATGGCATGCAAGGCGGAAGGAGTGGTGAGTCGGGATGATGAGGGCGAGCGGCTGGCACCGGAGGGTGGGCCACCTTCACCATGGCACTTTGAAGATATTGCGGCGAGATCTCTCTTTGGACTTCCTAAGGGTGCACTTGCACGGTCGAGGGATCGGTGCAAGGGATGTACCTTAGGAAATTTTTTTGAAAACCACCTTTCATAGAAGGATAGTCGCGCCACGACGATCCTTGAGAGAGTTCACATAGACGTGTGTGGTCCTTTCTCGATAGCTTCGATGACAAAGCACGAATACTATGTGATCTTTGTTGATGATTTCTCTCGAAAGTCTTTGGATCTTCTTCATGCGAGAAGAAGAGCGATACATTGCTAAGTTCTATGAGTTTAAAGCAACGGTCGAGAAGAATCGGGGAAGAAGGTGAAGGATCTTAGGGAGCGACAATGTGGTGAATTCATCTCTGTTGAATTCAAGGACTTTGCGAGCGCGAAGGGATTCGGAGAGAGCTCATCGCACCCCATAGCCCACGGCGAACGGGGTAGGCGGGTGAAAGAACGGGGAATGGTCGTGGGTGCTACATGGGCGATGTTGCATGATCGGGCCTACCCCTTCACTTGTGGGTTGAGGCATGCCAGCACGGTAGTATGTCGTGGAGAACCGTTGTCCTCACAAGATACTTGGCATGAGTACACACGAGGAGGCGTTTCTAAAGCGGGGAGGCCTAACATTTCCCATTTGAGGATTTTCGGTTCACCTATGTACGTGCATGTCACGAAAGGATGCCGGAGAAGAAGCTAGAGCGGACCACGAGAGGAAGGGATATTTGTGGGATACAGCGATACACCCCACAACTATCGAGTGTGACTCTCGGACGATCCCGAGAGCGGTTGTGCGACGGGATATCAAATTTCGGGAGGAGAAAGCCATGCGGTGTTCGCTTGAGAGGGAGCCACACTTGCATGCGAGAGGAGGGCGAGTAGCCCCCGAGGATGAGGTCTCACGGATGTGGATCAGCCACAAGAGGAGGTTCATGGAGGTGGAAGAAACCACTCATGCGGCGCCGACCATCAAAGGACGCGCGCACTACAGGCGAGCGACTAGCTCAAGATGCGAGAGAGGTTGTGGGACCACCTACGGCACGGCGCGAACGAGGAGCACGGTCCACGGATCGATACACTAGATACATGGCTCTTGTGAGCAAATGTGTCGTGACGGAAACCATCCTCTTTCGAGGAAGATGTGGAGGAACCCGCATGGGTAGATGCCACGATCGAAGAATATGATTCGATCGTCAAAAACCGTGCATGGGAGATTGTCCCAAGACGGAGGGAAATCGGTGGTAGGCTCGAGATGGGTCTACAAAGTGAAGTAGGCGGTGAAGGAATGTAGAAAAGTACAAGGCAAGATTTGTTGCTTGAGGCTTTTCTCGGATAGGGGATCGATTATGAGTAGACTTTTGCCTTGTCGCGAGGTACTCTTCCATACGGACGATCCTTTCTCTCTCGGCGCGGATAGGGTGGCACATCCATCGGATGGATGTGAAGACTGCCGTTCCTCAACGGAATCATTGAGGAGGAGGTGTACATAGAGCAGCCGAAGGTTTCGAGATCTTCGGCGGTGAGTCGCATGTGTGCCGAGCTCAGGAGAGCTTTGTATGGGTTGAAACAAGCACCTCGTGCTTGGTACACTCTGCATCGACGAGTTATTTCACGGGACTTGGATTCTCCACGAAGTGAGGCGGATCGTAACTTGTACCAAATTGTGGTGGAGGGGAAGTTGTTGATCATCGTCTTGTATGTAGATGATTTTTGTTACGAAGGGTGATGAGGTGTGTCAATACTTTCATGCGAGGAGGATCTTGCATGAGATTCGAATGAAGGACTTGGGCCTCCTTCATTATTTCTGGGATTGGAAATGCGCGGCTGCGGTGGAGAGCATTTGTTTCTCGGAAGCAAGTATGCTACTGGAGATGCAGAGAGGTTCAACATGCATGGTGATGGCACTGTTGAGCCTCCTCTTCCTGAGGTTGGAGGAAGAAAGGATGCTGCTTGGCGGAGGTAGTGGATGCCATTGTCTATCGACGATTGGTGGGGTCGTTGATGTGTACGGTCAATGCACGACCCGATATGCTGCTATCTTGTTAACCGGCTTTCACGAGCTATGGTTAAGCCTGCAAGCTCTTTTGGAAGGCGAGCAAGCATGTATTGCGTATATCTCGGTGGCACATCGGGATATGGTACGTAGTGCGGATGGGAGGATGGAGTGAAGCTTTGTGGCTTCACGGATGCGGGTGGGCGGGGAGCACAACGGACGCGGAAGAGCACATACGGAGGGATCTTCGACATTGGGTCGACGACATTTTTCACATGGTAAAGCAAGAAGCAAAGATCCGTGGCACTCGGGTTCGGCGGGCGAGAGTACATGGCGGCAAAGTTTGGGTGCGCATGCGAGGCTATTTGGATGAGGAAGATCTGGTCGGCTTGTTCGGGTCGCATTTGGAGCCTGCTTGTGATTTATTATGATAACCATAGGTGCATTAAGCTCTCGGCTAATCCATTATTTCATGATAGATCCAAACACATCGACATCGGGTACCATCATATCGGGCTTGTGTTCGGCGGAGGATCATGATGCTTTCATATATTCCCACGGAGGATCGGGATGCGGAACATCTTGACGAGGCGCTCACCGGGGAGCAAATTCGAGTTCCACGGAGGCGAGGATAGGGGTTGTGAGATAATCCATATCTTGTTGAGAGGGAGTGTTGAAAATGCAACAAGATGATGGAGCTTGGTGAAATGAAGTCGCCTTCACCAAGTGGGCCGCGAGGCTATTTTTTGGCGCAAAGTCTATTTTTAGACTATGTCTATTTTTAGACATATGGATCATGTCTTGGAGTTGCGGTATGCTATTCTTGGAGGATTGGTCATGTTGGTAAAAATAGATGGACCTCTATTTTTAGACATTTGGGTCGAAGTCTATTTTTTAGTTTGCTCAGCTAAAAATAGAACGATCAAATATTATTTACCCTTAATAATATTTGGACTCTAGCTTTCGGTTACTCTCTTGGAGCACTTGAGTTTGACCCGGATGTGCGGAGCATCCAGTGCCATGAGGACTTATGCTATTCCCACTGGGTTTGGTGAGCTAATGCATGGTTGACTTCGGTTAGAGCTCAAGTGGTGGAGTTCGGTGGAGTTGATTGAGGAGTTGATGGAGTTGAGACTAGTTGAACTAGTTGTGATCAGGGTTTAACTCGTGATTACACTAGAGATGAGTTGGGTGAATTAAATATTATTTAATTCACTAATTATTAACTCATAATTCAACTAAAGAACACATCATTTAACTCGAGTGCATGGACGAGTTCGGTGAAGACAAGTGGAAGAGGTAGATGAAAGAGGTGAGATCGACGAGTAGTTGTACATTAGTTGTGCATGAGATTTACACAATCGATTGGGTTGAGTATGCCAATGATGATTGCGGCTTGTTCAATCAAGGTGAATTCGAACTTGGTTCGGCTACATTCACACTTTGGATTGCGCGGTGAGGCGAACGGACTTGTGGAGGAGTTTTGAACCAGTGATCGGTTCAAGTACGAGCTAGTTTGTTAGTGTAGAAAAGCTTTTGGAAAAGCGGTCTCAGAGTACTTGTGAGGAGTATTGTATTGTGTAAAGTTACATGTTTCTCATCCATTATATGATACATATAGGCAGGGGTTTTTCAGCTATAAGCTTTCCCCCATACATGCTTGTGTTAAATGTGTGTGATGATTTGATGTTCTGTCGCTTTACTTTTCTTTCCGCATGTGACGATTAATTGTAGAAGAGATTATGTGTTATGCATGCGATTCGAATTGATGTGTGACCGGGTTAATCTGCGGTGAGATAAACATTCATTATTCGACAAATTTCTACGAGGTTTGCATAATAAATAAAAGAGATAGTAAAATCTCTAGGGTTACTTCAACCATTCCACATACATATTCAAAGACTAGAAGATATATCAATAGACTTTATTATAGGGATTCTTACGAAATATAAAGGTAAGCATTACATTTTTGTGGTCATTTATATAGACAAATTTTGTAGATTTTTTTGTAGAGCTCAAAGTACATAAACAACAAGCCAAGTGGCGAAGTGTCAGTGAAAGAAATTCATAGTCTTGATGGTTTTCCTAAAGTAATAGTAACAAAGAAAACTTTTGGAAATAATTATTTAATATGAGTGGAGAAACACTATGTGCATGAGTTATACATATCAAACACAATCAAATGGTGAAAAAAAAATAGTTAACAAATGTTTTTAAGGTTATCTACAATGTTACTCTTTAGAAAAGCAACTTAGTATGCCATAATTAATAATCATTCCTGATTATTCACTTTTGTTAATAGGTTTATGTCGAACGATGATGCGGGGGGAATTAGGCACTAGCGGTAATGTAGGAGGTTTTTTCCACATGTTGTGGCTAGGAGGGTTCGAAAAACATTTGAGTTGTAACATCTAGGTGTCGATACCTCGGTAATTTGTTGTATTACTTAGACTAGTTAGAGTTGTAGGAGTCGAAAGCGAGTTTCGGTTAGTTGAATTATTGTAATTAGACCTTTTGATTTCTAGAACGGTCCTATCGGGAGGGAACCGAAGAGCCATATGTTATGTATATAAATTGTAATTCCTCGGATGAATAAAAGTAAGAGAGAGAGGAGGAGAGTAGAGAGGGGATTTACGCAATAAACCTCTAGGTGTGAACAATTGTTTCCGGCTAAATTATTTCCAAGCGTAGTTGCCATTGAATTATCTCGAACTACTAATTGTGAAGAATTGTTTAACTTTGAGGCGATTGAGTGCGGTAATTCCATTCTTTAGTCTTTGAATTCCCTGTGAACTCACACACCCGAAGGCGAGGATGCGTGTGAAACTAGGAAGTTCGTGAACATACGTTCAAATACAAAAATCACGCTTAATAAAGAGACAAAATTGTTGTGCTTTCGGAACTTTGACTAGGGGATTGGACATGAGTTAACAAACAAAAGGATAGCGGAACAGAGACTTGCACCGTCGTCAAGCCTGTGCCAAAACCACGAGCGGAATCACAAACGGGTTGCCCATATCGCATCGCTTTTGCGGGTAGGCGATATTTCCTATTTGCGAGCGATTCCATAGGGAATGTGACACATGGCGAAGTGAACACAGGAAAACCACCGTTTAACCGTCGCCATCGCATGTTAAAGCCCGACGTTGGAACAGGGGCGAAAGTGCCAAGAGTCGTTGATTTTCGGAAAGGGCCATCGAACGGTGGTGGCATGTTGAACTTGCCGGAGGTTAACTAAGGTGTGCGGAGGATAGCCAAGTACGATACGAGTGTTTGATTGGTTATTGATATATATGAGGTGGGGGCCGGAGTATAATGAAATTGTTTAATTAAACGATTGGCGGATAATTAGCATAAGTCACGGAGCGTGATTGTTGTAAGTGGGTGGTGAAATATAGAGCCGAAAGTTCATTACAAGTTATTTATTTAAAAAAGAAACGTGGAGTATAAATACAAAGTGTTGAAATTTAGACATTGGTTATAAGGCTTGGAGATAATATAAAGTCGGGAATATAGATTAAAGTCCAAGCATTGTGGATAGTATTTATTTATCAAATTCTACGAATTTCTACGAATTTGATAAATAAACCCGAAAAAGAAGAAGTCAATTAAGACTCGAGTGCGGAGGAAAAGAAACGGGGTAAACCAAGGGAAAATGTTGACGAGCAATTGTGGACACACCAACTCTCCTTAGGGGTCCAATTTCGGTTTTGTTGCGTCACACAATGATCTCTCTTCTGCGGCATTTACTTGTGTTGAAGAGCACTATTCTAGGAATAAGGAGTTATTTTCTCCAAAAATAACCCTAGCCAAACATTGACAATGCATCAAGGATATCTTTCTATGCTTCATGAGTACATATGTTCTACTTCTAAATCATGTCTTGGAAGTGGTTTTTTTACGGATTATTACCGATTGCTTTCCTACCAAAGTCTTTTTCACATTTTCGGCATCCAATACATGAAAAAGATAATGGTTTAAAACAACATAAATATTTGAAATTTTGCAAGAATTGTACGGCACACTTTGAATATGAATTTTGAAGTCAAGTGCATGATGTTGTATAGGATCAAGTGTCATTTTGAATACCAAATGTTTCACAAGAAACTTCTCAACATGCTACCTAGCGATGGGATTAAATGACAATATTGCATCAACTATTTCCATAATAAAAGTGCACCTCGGCCATAAGAATAAAAAACTACAAATTTTGTAGATCTAACAAGACCACACAATCAAATGTATTCCACAAGGTCACATGCTTGTATGAAAAATGAAAAGGAGTTTGCAACCAAAAAATACCTTAGGAAACTAATTCAATTAGATACACCAAACCATTAGCAAAAGAGGAAAACCGGCCTACTTGGCCCCAATATTTTCAACTCGGTCCTCTAATTCAACCAATAAAAAGGCCAAAACCATAGCATTGAGATACATTTCATTACAACGTCAATAACAATAAAATTTGACTCGGCCATAACCCTTTCCTTTTATTGTTGTGAAAATATTTATGCATTACTCTAATGTGGCTATACCATAGGCCAAGTAGACAGCTACGGGTAACAAATATGTTTCCTTTCACCTTTGAGTTTTCAAATTATGCCCTACCAAATCTAAGACATTTAAGAGGGGGAACTAATACAACATTAAAAAAGAAAACTAGAGCACACATCTACAAATTACCTCCTTAGCTACTTTGTCACACCATCATTAACTATTTTCGGAGAACCATGCTTGCTCTCCAAGACAACATTTTCCCTTCACCCCAAAAGGGTGACTCCAACAAGATCGGCAAAGTTTGTTCACACACTTTGCAAGACAAATTGACAATGCTTTCAGTAAGTGTGCAATTGAATGCCAAATAACAAAACAACCCTCCCATGAAAAATTAAAATAACACATTAAAATCGAATATAAGTGGACAAGGAAAGATCCACCTGCGGTGAAGTTTCACGTGCGGGTGACCTTCACTTTAAACATATTTTTTTCTGCGACCTACAATTTTTTTGTCAGCTTGAGCCATCCTTGTTGAATTACAACTCCCTTTTTCCATAGCTCTTGTGTAGCCTTCTCTTCTACTGTCGCGTAATCTCGAGTCCCTCTTACGCGAGCGATTAAAGGAAATGGGTGAAAAAAGCTGAAAGAAGACAATTATGCACTTGCCATAATTATAAAACATTGCACCCAACTTCTTCCCCTTTCCATTGTTACCCAATGAGGTAGATGTGGCAATTGTTGTCATACTGCCCAAAGTAGAGCCATCTTCTCTTATGTTGAATATATAATTACAAGATCTTCATATTACTATGAACCTTAAAAAACATGACTCCCATTGCCAAAAACCACTTTTAAATTGTGACGACAAACTAAAAAACTATACGCAACTTTTGGAAACACGGAGCATTAAGGGAGAAACAACCAAAGAAATACAACCACAATCCTCATTTTAATGAGACCGGACATATATTTGCATTAATATAATAGAAAGAAATCACGACTATATTAAGGCCGGCACAAAACAATCTTTAACCGGTGTCTCTCGCGGCCTTGAGTTGCCATGCTAGAGGTTGCATATTTTTTAATTTAAATTCTTGACCTCTCGTGCTGCATCTATGAATGCATACAATGGGATATCTACATCAAATGCTCCTTTATATCCCCAAAAAACAAATTCCCTACTACGAAGCACCGATGATGATGGATCACCCCACACCATCCCACCCACTAGAAACGGTGAAAAAAGGCTTGAGAAAACTTCGAAATATCTCAAGATGACTATATGGGTGGTTCTTATGAATCAACCAACCATTAGGAACATGCTCATCAATCCAAACCATGAGTATTATGTGACAATATTCAAGCGAACGTCTGAATCGGATTTCGAAGCTATGTTAGAGAAACCCTAAACTCTCACAGAAAATAGGTGAAATGTGGCACCACTCGGTGCAACATGTGCCAATTGGTACAAGTGTTAGAAAATTGGCATACATCGAACAACGAGGTGATGCAAGAATGACATGAGGAGAAAATATCATAAAAGCCCCAAATGCGGAGAACTAAAGCTCATCACCAACTTTGAGATTGACAACTTTACATGATCTAACCTATGAAATCGTAAATGGAGAAATCATAGTAACAATAAAGTAACCTATGTAACAATAAAGTCGGATTCATTACAGGAGTGGTAATGGGAGAAATCTTAGTGAACAACGGAAACATGCGAGTTGCTTACAATCAAATAGATGAAAAAACACATACGAAAAAACCTAGATAATAATCATGAACAAGCTTAATATTGAATTATGAGCAGCAAGGAACTTAAAAAATGTGACATTACGAACACAATAGTCAAGTGCGCAAGCAAAAATATCTGGACATGACCACTGGTTTGACAAGTTGTATTGCTCATGATGCAAGGGGATTTAGTACCGCCTTGCGAGTCAATCAAAAATCCATCATTATCTATACAATAAATACAAGTAATTGATGTAGTATTTTTTACTCTAAGATGCATTCTTATGATAATGTTAGAACATACGTTGAAAATGTAAAAACATACTGAATAAGCTCCTCTTCGTTTCAAGAACAATTTATTGGAGTCGCATGAACTTGGAACAAGCCTCCCACGATACGAAAGAGTACAGCTAAGTCAACGGTGACTTTTTTGTTGCTATGTTTCGGATCGAGGAGGTTTCAAGGTTAAAATCGCTCCAATAAATTATTCTCTACTAAACGGGGGCCAACCACGTGAAGGTGGAAGCTCTTATGCCTCACATCACTCTCGAATTCCCCAATACCCAATCTATATTTCATTTTTTACTTTCATGAGCATAAAAAAAATATTCAATAACTAATAAAAAAACAATTCAACAAAAAGTATGCAAGGAAACATTGCAATTAATGCTTGACATAAAAATAATATGATAAATGAGTTTTTTTATATAACGCAAAAAACGTTCCAAGTATGAGTAGCAGTTGTCTTATAATAATACAATATTTTACATTATCGAATTTTCTTTTTCTTCTTCCTATTTCTAAAGCTCCTAATTACATCATCGATATCATCATGCTCTTGCTCTGTTTTGTGCCTTTCGACCTACCGCTAGCCGACCTAATTGCGTAGTCACGATGTACGGTCTCATCCGGTGACGAGGCATACGCCTACAAAAACAAATAATATTAAATTTTAATTGTCGGTTTTAAATATCATTGAACTAGTTTGGTAATATTAATAAAAAAAAATTCAATGAGATTATTTACCTAGTGCACCCGATTGTCGCCGCACTGGCCCTTGTTGCGTAGTCACGATGTCTAGTCTCATCCGGTGACGGGGCATCTGCTACAAAAAACGAGATAATATTAAATTTTAATTGTCGGTTTTTAAATATCATTGAACCGGTTACGGTAATATTAATATTGCAATGAGATTATTTGCATATTTGCACCGATTATCGTCGGCACGACCTAGTTGCGTAGTCACGATGTCAGGTCTCATCCGGTGATGGGGCATCGCCTACAAAAAACGAGATAATATTAAATTTTAATTGTCATTTTTTAAATATCATTGAACTAGTTCGGTAATATTAATAAAAAAAATTGCAATGAGATTATTTACAATGGTGCAGTTGTCGTTGTTGGGATTGTTGCCCTGTCTTCCTCTCTAGTGGTAAGATCCTCAAGGAAACATTCTCAGTCATTTAAATAAAAAACGTTATAAGGACAACCATCAAGGTATAATTAGAAAAAAAATTATAAGTGGAAATTAATTATACGTCACGACCCTCGGCGATAGTAGCATTGTCGGCACGGTCCCCACTACAATGATCGGGTTGCACGTGAGGATCATCTACATACGGCTCTAAAAGCTGGATTATTTGCCTCGTCGGTGGTGTTTCTCCCCTAATTTAAACAATGTTGTTAGACATTAAATTTATGGACGAAAACAAACATATTGAAAGGTTAATGTTTTACCTTATCGAACGTACGGATCTTGGGACTGCTGCAACTTGCGACATTCAACTACGGCTTGATAATCGAAATGGAAAGCGATATTTTTATCTTCCTCTGTAGTTTATGTTCCAGATTCATCACCCTACATTACATATGATTGTGTATTTTTAATCATATTTGATAGGATTACTAAAAAAACATTGGAAGGCGATACAATTAATTATAAGATGTTTAGCTACTTAATTACAATTCTTGCGACTAATTTCAAGTAGCGTGCCACTAGCCTAGCTTGTGATGGCCCTTTTTCTCAATCCTAGCTTTGGTTGCCTTTGAGGTGTCGGGCAACATAGCATCAATAAAATTGAAGTCAGGATATGAGCGTAGCACACTTTTATTTTAGACATAGAAAATTAAAGCTATTGAATTAAAGTTGTAATTTACCTTGCGAGTCCGGTTGGCATTTTCCTTCTTTCTTTGCCCTTTTCTCTTTTCCGTCATGGATGAGTGCTCTCCACTCACTCTCGCGGAGGCTACGAGAGGACACTCATATCTAGGGATAAATTGAAATTTTTTCCTATAGGTGTCCACTGGTATATTTCAAATATTTGCGGGCTACTCGAGCCACGATTTGTACTGTCAAATGTGCGGAAAGCCCAAAAAGGGCTTCTAGATAATCTAGAAGTTCTTTTTCGGGTTGGAGTGCGGGAATTCCACACCCTATGCATATGGTTGGGCCAAAAATGACCAACGCATTGCTCTCCAGAAACACAGCAGAACTCATTGTTTCCTACACACACGGAGGAAATATTTATCATTAATTTAAAAATAAAAATACCATGATAAATATGTTTTATATAAAGTACATGAAATAGTTAAAAATATTAAAATTTACCTGGGAGTTGTACATGCTTTATAGGGACACCTTCATAGTTTCACCAACAACGTGCCATTAATGGTCCTGTGGAGCGACACGTGTAGCTCCGGGAAACACAATAATGTATTTGGCCATATCGGCCTCATCATTGCCAACACGTTCGGCGGTTGGTGCAGGTGTGCTGCTTGGGTAGGGTGTGTTTCTTGTTTGGAACCTAAAGAGTAGAAGGTGTACGAGAGGGTTGTTGGGCAATCTCTTGCCCTTGTGTCCCGCTACCACCAACACGGGTTCAACAAGTGCTAGAAAAACGCTACATACAAAAGAACTTTTTGTTAGTTTGAGTCAATGTAAAAAATAAAAAATCAAACTATCACAATTCATCTCATGCGAGAACAATATCCTTTTGACTTTTTATTGTTACGATATATTTGTAGTTGGCTCATAAGATGTTTTATCCTCTCTTCTGTTTCGGGTGTTGAGGCGCGTCTATCAAAAGTATTAAATTTCTACCTTGCATCTCGTGCCTTTTTTTGCATGCAGGGCTCTTGGAGATAGGGATGAAGAAAGCTCTTCCTCAAAGAGGGAATCATCGGGCGTACCATGGCTAGGTGTCTACATATTTGAACAAAATTAATATTATTTCAATTATGTAAATAACTAAAATACTACGAAGATAGTGTAATGCGGCACTTTACATGTTCTTCGTGGCCTCTTTCCATGATCATCTCGTCTCGGGGTTGTTCTGCCTTTGCTCCGATCGATGCCTATACATTGCAATAAAATTATAAATGTAAAAACTTGAAAACAATATCTAACTTAGAAAACACAAAATGAAAACTAAAATAATTTCTAATAAGACACGGAAGACGAGTTAGAGTTTCAAATATGCACTTGCATTGAATTCAATCCTGGAAACATGTCATTGCACATTAAGGCACCCAAACAAGAGACGAGTTGACAATGAAGACCTTATTGAATATATTGTTGGAGCAACTTCTAGTAAACTTGTTGTGAAGACCTTGAGGATATTTTTGGAGCAACATTGTTGAAGGTGATGGTATAGCATTGTTGGAGACGATCTTGAAGGGCCTTGAAGTAGAAAGCTTTTGGAGCAACTATTGAAAAATCCTTAGAGCATTTAAGTAAGGCACTTTCTATCTTCCATCACCTTTTTCCTTTCAATATCCTTTAAATGATTTTTTGATATTTAATGTTTGAAATCATGTAATAATTCCTTGATTATATGTGTTTGGGGACTTTCCCTTTTAGGAAATTACCCAAAAATACCTGGCAATTTTATCTTCGGGATGCATGTCGACCCTATTGTTCAATATTTTGATTGATAGTAGTAAACATAGAGAGTTAGGGGGGCTCTTGACTTGGTTTGGTTGGGCCATTAGATCCCTAACATCTACTAGGAGAACCCCTTGAGTTGGAGGAGAGCTAGCCCAAAGTGAAAAGAGGTTGGTGAGGTGACAATGGGGCTATTGAATTACACATGGTATCACACTTTAGCTTTAGGACTTTATCTTGAAGTGCGAGATTTTGCTATATCAATTCTCAAATTGTTTACAACACTATTGTTAAGAACTATTAGAAGTGATGTTGAGGGGTTTTTGGGTATAAAAAAACAATACCATTTAAAAACTAGGGTTCTCGGTCCTTGGCATTCCTTCCACTGAGCCTAGGGGCACACTAGAATAATTTCACACTAAATCATGCAAACTTAAAAGTAACTTAACAGATCCATAAAGTAATAATAATCATAATTCCTAATTTCCTATTGTACGATATGATGCAAATTATTCAAACATGAAGCAATGAGAGACATGCAATGTCTAAATTTCAAGATTGATGAACCAATACAAGAAGTTAGAAACTACAACATTGATTCAATACTTTGTGTCCTAACTCCAAGAAGGAATCTAGTTTGTAGGAATGAAGAGGTTGTTATCTTTACAATCCCATCCCAACATCAAATTTGAGTGATAAGTTTCTATGAGGTTACGGGTCAAAGGAAACATTCACTCCACGAATGATATATTTAAGTAGGCTTCTCCTATTAAGGAAAACACCATACCTATAATGCATTCACTTGCATGTATAAAGGGAAAGGAAAACATGTTTTCATACAACGGTGACAAAGGCATCTTGGGGAAAGGTATCTTCACTTTTTATTTATATTTGTTCACCCACACCACTCTCGTGTTTTCACTAATCTTGTTTTGTCATTTTTGGATTCAAATTAAGTTAAGGCCTTAAGTATTTTTTGACCTTCCGGTGTAGTTTTCATAAGTGGCATGTATGGATTTTCCATTAATTCTGCACTTTTTCTCTTCATGCACATGTTTCCCTGGAAATCAAATGCATGATTTAGTCCCATACATTTAACAAGTTGTTGGATCAACTCCATTGGCAATATCATGTTTCCTATTCAATCAAAATTTATCTCGGTTAGGGTAGGTAGGAAGGTTTTCCCTTTGTATTAATAGGGCACTTCTAGCGTGCATTTTTATTATATCTTTTCAAATTTAGTGTCGTTTCAATTAGGGCATGAATTTTTGCAACTTTCAAGGTGAGAATGAACAAAGAAAAAATTTTTTGTGATGGATGAGCGTATATGACTCCATGGCTAGAGGAAAAGGCACTAATCTACTTCTTCAAATATCTATAGTTCTCATTCACCTCATACGGAGATGGTCCACGATTTTGAGCCAAATGTTGCGGCGAAAAAGTTCCCCCCCTCCATAATTTGATATTCAATGGAAATTTCTTAAATTGATGATGGGGCATGATTATGGAATATTGTTTACATACATATGTAATGGAATTCCAAGATCATGATATATGTTTGCATATGTTTATGGAGGTGGTGGAGCAAAAAAGAGCTCAAATAGAGCTGAAATTTTTTCACATAAAAAGTCTAACTGGGCTTGACTAATGGTTCCATTTTAAAAAAATGATATCTAGACGAGAGAATAAGTGTAGCATGCAAACATGCATTGAAAATCCATACGAGTTTGCATTGTATTACTTATGATGGATTCAAATTCGGGTTTCAAAATGCCGAGGTTATGGCATGATTTTGTCAGAAACCCTTAATTGGATTCTCATGTTGGTTTAATTTATATTTTAAGTTTGTTTTGCGAGTCTTTGGGTGATAGTAACTCATGAACTAGGTTACCAATGTGTAACAATCCTTATTTCGAGAATAAAGTTGTGATTTTTTTATATTATTATTATTATCTATTAGCTACAAGTATTAGACACCTAATACTGGAATTTTGACATCTTGATAGCATGGATAATTTCGAAAATGTTTCTAGTAATGTTAACATAATAACTATCATTACGTGTCTTCACTTTTATCGCCATAATAGACATGTGATATGGACTCATCACACAACTTCATATGCTATGTCCCAACAAGTTCAAGCTTGGTTGAACCTACCTCATAGTGTGGTTATTAAGGACAAGTTGCTTGGTATATAACTCGATAGCATAGACCGCGTTGCGGTTCTAAAAGAATCCTCAAGTGTCAAAAAAAACTTCACGATGTGTTCTACTATAAAGCCTTTTGGGATACCTAAAATAATATATGTATCATTGATGACTTTTAAAGTATGACAAGATCCGGAGAAGGAAATCAATGGAAGAGTGATCCACCAATGAGAACCTAGAATTTAGCATCGGATGAGTTAGAGTCTAGGAAAGTTGAAACCCTATAATTTTAATTAGTGATGAAGGACATCACATAGGTAATTATATTTTCATGTAGAAATAATCTGTTAATTCAAATTTAAACTACATAATATGAAAGGCATACCATAAATTTTTTCCACATAAGTCTAAACAACCTATAAAAGGAAAACCTTCTTTTTTCCATGGGAAATAATTTACCTTTCCTTTTCAAGATAATCTAAATCACAAAAAATATGAACTATCTTGCACACATTCTTGGATAATCAAGAAAGTGGAAAAGGAATACTCTACACAAGTGATGCACACATGTACATTTGAACACTAATAGATTTTTGTGGTTGAAATGAAATGCTTGTTTTCATTTAAATGTAGGGTTTTTAAAGCGAGGAGAAATAATGGTGCTTAAATTAATAGCGTTTCTTTGGGAAAAAATTTAAATCTTGTATTGGGTGATGAAGATAATAGAGGTATTTAATCTTAATTCTTGATATCTGAGAGAACCCTACGGACCTAACACAATCAATGGAATTGACCAAAAAAAGCAAATAGAGTCAACCCTACTATAGGAGGAAGGGCACTGCGGTGAAACTTACCATTTTGCAGGGGCGAGGGGCGAATGCTTTGTGTATGCAGAGGGCGGGCGAATGCGGGCGAATGCTTTGTACGCGAGAGCTTGGGGCGAATCTTTGTTCTACAAGAGCTCGGGGGCAAATGTTGTTACGAAAGAGCTCATGGCGAATGCGAGGGTGTATGTTGTTGCGAAGAGCGAGAGGGCGAATGCGCGCGTGATATCGGATGTTAATGTAGCAGCACATGTACATTTGAACACTAATAGATTTTTTTAGTTGAAATGCAATGCTTGTTTTCATTTAAATGTAGGGTTTTTTAAAGAGGGGAGAAATAATAGGTACGCTTAAATTAATAAGCGTTTCTTTGGGAAAAAATTTAAATCTTGTATTGGGTGATGAAGATAATAGAGGGTATTGAATCTTGATTCTTGACATCTAGAAGAACCTACGACCTAACACAATCGATGGAATTGACCAAAAAAACCCAAATAGAGTCAATCCTACTATGGGAGGAAGGGCACAACGAGTAAGAACTTACCATTTTGCAAGAGGCGAGGGCGATTCTGTGACTACACGGGGCAGAGGGCGAACGGCGGGGGCGAATGCTAAGGACAAGTGCTATTACTGCAGAGATGAGGGCGAATGCGGGGGCGAATGTTGACGCGAGGGCGGAGGGCAAATGCGCGTGTGATATCGGACGTTAACGTAGCTATTGCGACGGATACGAAACAATAAAATCATTTTTATGTAACGCGCATATAAGTTTTGTATTTTTATGTAGCGCGCATATAAGTTTTCCTATTTTTATGTAGCGCGCATATAAGTTTCGTATTTTTATGTAGCGCGCATATAAGTTTCATATTTTTATGTAGCGCACATATAAGTATGTCGTTATCACCGATGGCTGAAAAAAGCGTCGCTCTTTTGGGACGGACGCACTCCAAACGTCACAATTGCGACACTTAGACGTTGTGTCGTACTTGCGACATTTGGAGGCGATCGTCGCAATGACGAGCGCTTTGAACCATAGTGTCGTAATTGTGACGTCTTCCTCCAAACGTCGCAATTGCGACACTTTGTCTAAGTGTAGGGTATTGCAACACTTTGCTATAAACGTCGGTATAGCGACGGTTTCGACGAGGATAGAAAAAATTTGGGGAAATTTAGAAATTTGGTCAAAAGCGTCGAAACCAAGTGTCGGAATTCTACGCAAATGTAGTAGTGTTAATTTAAGCTGGAGTGGTAGGTTCTTGAAATACATACAAGTTATCCAGACTATTTTCAAATCATATATAATCAGGCCCTCATTTTCATTTGTACTCATCCTACATCAATTATTATATACAATATACAACTATTGTCCTACAATGGATGTTTTTGTCTACAAAGTATTTTAAATATTTCCGCTGCATATATGACCGTTGGTCGTTACAGTAGAATTACTACTCGTTAAAAAGATTCTATTTAATGTACTTAATGATATATGATAATTTTTGGATGGATGCTACTTACAGAGGCTTGCGTGTTGCTTGGGTGCAAATTCTTGATTCTCACATTCCTTCAGTGAAACATTGTGTCCCCAAGTAGAGCCATATGTTGATCACTCTGTGTCAACTAGCCTATAGTAGTACACATTTTTGCAAAGGAATTTCGTCATGTTCGAGAAGTCAAATATCCAAAATTAATCGTCATAATTCATTTGTTTATCAAAGTTGTAACTCCAAATTATGCAGCCCAATGGACCATTGTAAAAATTATTATAGTATGTTTATAAATTCATGTAAAACACCTAGGTAAGCATAATATTTTTTGCTAACTAGTTTTCTAGGGATTTTTTTAACCTCGTTAATTATTTTGTACACAAAATAATTAATAGAGTTTTTCTCCCACATATACCCCCAAATTTAGGGTGGGATTTGATAGTGATGTCTTAAATAAGTCCTAGTGCATCGAGTCTATATATAATTATCATACTAGATCATAATTTGGTTAAGTATAAGTGTCTATTTTTAATTATTAAAATTTCCAACTATTCAGAAATTTAATAATTTAGGTGTAAATTGTAAAATCAAATGTTTGTAAAAGTTGAAGGGGGTAGAGTACTCATAATTAAAATCTCTACACCTCAAATTTGTGTTTAGACACCTTTTGAGGGTTGAAATTATGTTTATCCCCTCAAATTATTTTTATTTTCTTTTTTCCGACAAAAAAGTGGCTAAATAATTAGCCGGAAATTGGTCAAAATATAAAAATGTGAGAAAAAAAAATTCTCTCCAAGTGAAAAATATTAAACAATTAAATATGCACTTTCCAAGAAGGGAATCTCCACAAATCAAGCAAGCAAAAATTCAAGAAAATATTTTTGGTCTAGAAAATCAAAATTAATTCCTAGAAAAATCGCTTTTTTTAATGAAAATCGAATTTATGGTCCAAGTTTGCTAAGTGAATGAGGGTTTTTCAAGGATAAAAAATAAAATAAAAATAAAAATTGGACCAAGAAAAAAAAATCATCAAGGAATTCAATTTTTTTCTCAGGCAATCAATAACGGAGATTATTTTGAAATAGATCAAGCATTTAATCAACCAATATCAAGTAAAATTTGTGCACCTTCATGGATCTTCACTTGGAAGAGTCTCTAAAACTCTTATTTTTTCTATATAAGGAAGCATATGCTCCTCGTTGTAATCTCTCTTGATGTTGTGCTATAGATTTTTTCTCTTGTAGCTCTCTCGATTTTGAAATAATAATACACAAGTCTTTGGGGTGAAATATTGTGGCTCTTCTCTTCTAGATATGGTAATGAATTCTTGAGCTTAATTTTCTACTGGTGATTATATTTGTCACTTCATTTGCTTACATAGTATTATTAGTGTATAGCTACCTTACATTGGTAATTAGATTTGGAAAATATTTATGATTGAAAGTGGCTAGTGTACGTTTGTTTAAGTTGCTACAATTTCTTTCCATTATATTTTATTGTCTCATCTGAAGCTAACAAAAACTTTCTGAGTTGTGTAGAAAACATTTGATTGAATCGGATCTCAAGCGTGATGGGATGCTTTTGTTTAAGTTAACCAACTCTTGAGTGATGAAGTAGGAGGATCCACTCTATTTTACTTGAAGGATTTATATGACGATTTTTGTTGCAGGGCTTCTAGGTCTTAGCTAGAGGAAAATTTTGTTTATCTCAAATCTCTTTAAATTATTGTGCTTAATAGAACAGATTTTATATTTAGAACCAAGTTATACGTATATTCCATTGATCTAGCTGTTGTAAATTTGTAAATAAATTATTGCACATATGTGTGTGTGTGTGTGTGTGTGTGTGTGTGTGTGTTTTCATTTGTTCTCACATTTGTGTTTGCAGATTTGAAGGTTTGAGTGAGGATTTCTCTAATGAGTTGTTTGCAGGTGGATCAAGAGGAAGATTAAATTTTTAATTTCCAAACCCTCTTTTCCTTGCACGGTTGGAGTCTTAGAGTTTTCATTAATTTTTGGAAATCATTAACCTTGGGAAGCTTATTCTAGTCTTTTTCATTACAAGATTGACTTTTGTGTGGCTCAAATAATTTTGTTTGGGGCCACAGGGAATTTTTGCATAGATCAATTTCTTTGAGAGCCATAATTTTTTATTTTTTTATTTTTTGTAAAGAAGGTTGCAAGCCTTTTGGGATTATTTCTTGATATTGATTTTATTATCTAACCCTTTTCATTTTTGAAGAGATCTAATATTGGTTTTAGGAGGGGTTTCCTCAAATTCTTGGTTTGAAAGAATATTGTTTTTGGAAAACAAAAATAATTTTATAGAATATAATTGATTGAGCTAGGGATTTTAGGATTTAAAATTTTATCATCTGCAAATTTTATTCCCTTTAATTCCTAACATATACTTTTCCTTGATTTTAGACTTTAAATTATTTTTTTGAGTGGGGGGGAGATGTTTTTTGGGAGAAAGTCTACTGTTAAAATTGTAAAATTATTATAAATTTTTACTCTCATAGGTATCTTGGGGTAGGATATTAAAATTCTATTTGAAAATCCTCTTTAAGATTATTAAAGCCTTCTCATTTCTCAGAAAGGGGGTTTTATTTGTAACTATAATAAAATAATTTTTTTAGGGGAGCTTGGGATTATTTCCCATGGTATCTTGTCTCCTCTTCTAGGGGGGGTCCTGAGTTATGCTAACTTCCTAACTCTTTAATTTTCTTGCATTTGTTAGAGTAGCTCACTAACCATTTAGATCTAGTTTCATTGTTAATCAAACTGACATCTAGATATTGTTTCTAACTTGTATTGCCTAAGCACTTCACTTGATTATCATCTATTGATCTAAATAGATTTGGTTTATATTGAACAACATTTATTTGGCTAATAAATCTAAGTTCTATTTAAGTTGCTTATATCTCTCATCATTTAAATAACTTATTGTGCTTTGTTTCACAAAAGAGAAAATTTACAACTAAGAGCACTTGTGTTATTTCTCTATTTGACATTCTTCTTAATGCTTTATTTAATTGAGTAACCTTACATGCTTCATTGATCTTGTTATTTTGGGCTTAAAGTAATTTTTATCATAAGTGGATTAGTATTTCCCTCTTTGAAGCATATTATTTTAGTTGCATCTCATTGAAGCATTGCACTAACATTTGTATTTCACTTGCATATTAGATCTATTCTTTGCATCTCACATAGATTAGTATTGTATTCATTCATCTAACTTTCCCTTTTAACTAGTTATTTGTAATTAGAATTGTGGGCTAACTATTTGCTTGCAAGATTTTCCTTATATTCATGTACTTGTCAATTTAATGCATATTGTATTTTGAGTCTCATGTCATAAATTAAGCATATTTACTTGAAGTACAAGCTTTATTTCTTGCAAGTTTTACCTCGAGTCTTATTGCTCATAATTTTAATTTCTTATCATCTTTTGGTTCTTGTACTAACGCTTTTCATGCAACATTTTATCTTACACCTTGAGATATCCTTGTGAAAGTGTTATAATCTGTCTTCGGAATTGTTTATAAGGCACTAGTATATCATTTATTTATCTCATTAAGTGTCTTATTGAATTAACTAAATATATCTTTAATAACCACATTTCTCAATAATAATTTCACTTACTAAATAAATTTTTAATCAAGATGCTTAGATAAATAATTGTCTTGCCCTTAGTCTCCTAGACTTGTTGTTGCAACAATTTTTCCCTTTCTAACCATCCTTAGGGACTACCACCCTTAGGTTATCTAGGAAAGAGCTTAAATAGAGTGAGTAGGGAATAGGTGACAATATCTACTCTGAGGGTTGTGCCTTAAAGATTATACCTTTTGGGTTAGGCGACAAAAATGTCCACTCAAGTCATGGGATGGATCAACATCTTCCTCAATCTTGATACAAAGGAGTTGGTTCTCACATTCATCAAATGTACATTTTGATCCATGAACAAGAGCAAGAGAAATAGTAGCAAAGTAAATAAACATAATGAAAGTATACCTGGTGATGAGGCGGATCTTTCTTTCTTTTCTAGATGTGAGAGTGGCTCCTTCATTATTCTGCACCAACTTCCTCTTGGAGTTTATTGTTCTTGCACTATTCTGTAGCTTGATGATCTTCATGGTTTATTTTTCTTGATCGCATTCTCATCAAGAAGTTAGTGAAAGAATCATTAAAATACCCATGTAGGAATAATAACCAATGATCTAAAAAGATAAATCCAAATAATAAAAATGACACAAAGAAACAACGTAAGACTTGAAAATATCTTTTTTTTGTTAATGGGAATTGAAGGACCTTGTTATCTCCCTCTTGATCTGACTTCTACAAGTTACCACTATCCATCAGTCATATTTCATTGGCAAAAGAAATGCATCTTCTTGAACACCACTTGAAAAACTCCATCATGATCCACTCTAATCTCAGGCATTTCAGTAACCATCTTTCTCACATGAGGTAATGCTTTATAGTGAAGATGAGTGAATTTTCAATGCCACAACTTATATTGATAATTACTTATCATGAATCAATGCATGGATAGGTATTCCATTGATTTTTAAAATTGTGATCCAAGAGTAATGGCATGTAATAATAATTATACATATTAACTTCATTGCATGCAATGATATTAGTTATAATCTATCTTTGATCGCTGCAAAAGAGGTTAGTTTATAAAACTATCATTCCATCCTTTACAAAATTCATGATTCTTTCCTACAATCACTATTTTCAGTAAACTCTAATATCAAAATTACCAAAACCCATAGGATTATGACATTTTTCATATAATGTGAGAGAATCAAAATCCACCTATCTTCAGCATTCAATTTCTATAAATTATTCTTTCATAACCTTCTATGAAGTATACTTCTTTTCAAGACAACATTTTCTTGCACATGCATAAACAGAAGTAAAACTAATCTTTACTTTTGCATGCATCAACAAGTACCAAAACTACAACTATTAAACACATGCAACACCTTAATTATTATCTGCAAAATTACTATCATATCTTGGGTTCCTTGAAATCTTGGAAGAACGGTAGCAGTGAAATTTTAGTAGTAAAATTTCAGCTGTAAAATTCAACAATAAATTTTAGCAGCAAAAAGAAAAGGACAACAAGAAATATTTCAACAACAAAAGGGAAGAAAAATTTCAAAAGAAAATGAGCAACAAGTAGAAGGAACAACAAGAGATATTTCAACAGAAAGAAAGTTGCAAATGGAGTGGACAACAAGAGACATTTTAGTAGAAAGAGAGCTAGAAATAGAGTGGACAGCAAGAGATATTCCAACAAAAAGAGAGTTTCAAATGGAGCAAACAACAAGAGATATTTCAGCAGAAAGAGAGTTCTAAATGGAGTGGATAGCAAGATATATTCCAGCAGAAAGACAGCTGAAAATGGAGTGGACTGCAAGAGATTCTGCAATATAAAGAGAGTTGGAAATGGAGTGGAAAACAATCCAGCGGAATGAGAGCTACAAATGGAGCAGACAACAAGAGATATTTCGGCAGAAAGAGAGTTGGAAATGTTGTTTGTCTTCTTGAGTTTGTCTTCACCAAAGCTCTAATACCATGTTAAAATTATGATGTTTTATGTTATAACAATCACTTATTACAAACATTTTTTATGTTAGAATATTAGATAAGCAATTGTAGATAGAACATAAATCAAATGCACAATAGAAGACATCCAAGAAAAAAAATGAGGCACAAAGAATATAGGTCCAATGACCATGGAAAAAAGCATAAGGGGAAAAGCCCAACATGTTTCTTCTTCTATTAGAAATCAATTGTTTACCAGATATACTTTGTATAATGAGAGATCGAGAGAATGAGTAAGTTCACCCAAATATGAATAAGTTGTAGCATGAAGATCAATGGTAGCAACAGCAGATGCACACACTAAATCAACCTTCCCTTCAAATGAATCAACATTGGAACATTGAATCACTGAATCAACATTGGCTCACTAAGTTCTTCTCTTACTCTCCAAGTCTCCCTCTCACAATCTTCTTCAACTCTCTCCAACTCTCTCTCAAGTTTGAATTCTTCTTTCAAAATGCACAAGTAGTGAGGGGAGAAATAATGAGGCACATACATATAAGAGGAACAATGAATCCATGCCATAAAGGAGGAGTAACTTGCATGCCAAGAGGGAGACTAGCATATGCCCATTTAGGAAATGTAACTCCTGCCATTAAAGAGGTATGCATGCCTTTGTAACTTATGCTTTTAAGAGTGAGTGTAACATGTGCTTTAAAGAGTGTGTAAGAGGAATCTTTTATGACATGCTTTTATTGAGTGTAAGAGATTATAATAGAATCTCTTATGGTGTGCTTTAATGAGTGTAAGAGAGTGTAAGAGAATATTTTATGATGTGCTTTAATGAGTGTAACGGTGTAAGAGCATTAATGAGAGTGTAAGAGGAATATGTCATGCCAATAATGAGAGTGTAAGAGAACATTATTGAGAGCCATGATTGAGTGATTTGAATTTCTTTTTAATAATATCATAAAGAGGATAATAAGAATATTGATTATAAAATATTCAGTCGAGATTGAACGATTAGGATTGATTAATGATAAGAAGTGATTTTTCATCAACAATACTTGATTACCAATTGATGCAAAGTGATTTATTATCTCGAGAATTTCTAATTTTAGACTTTCCATTTTTAGACTTTCAATTTTAGAAATTTCATTTTTATACTTTCTATTTTTAAAAATTCTATGTTTAGACTCTCTATTTTTAGAAATTTATCCCTGAGTTGCCAATTTTCAACAAGGGAATGGTGGAAAAATGTGTGTTGGTTATGACCCTTGGATATGCTATGTAGGGGATTTCTATTTGTCAAAAAACTATTAATTTCACTTCATGAGAGATGCATATCCTTCTTATGTCAAGTGGCCTTTGTTAGTGAGTACAATGTGGACAAAGGAATGGTTGTTTGTTGTGGACCTAGATTTACCTGCCAGAGATGAGGAGGGGAATGCATACATTGTTAATCTCAAAAGAAGCCAAGTGAAGATGAATGATGCAGGAGCATATTCTCTTCTAAGACATTACGATTAGATGATCAAACCTTGAGAGCTTGACACTTGCCATGAGAAGTTTTTCATCATAAAATATTGTAAATGTCCAGAGTTTACAATATAAGTTTAGAAGATTTAGTTAGATGATGAGTGTTAATAAACGATGAGTCATTGTAATGACTTTGCAGTTGGTTAGCATAATTTGAGGATGTTTAAGCTATGAGTCAGGTCAAGGTCAAATTTATATTTTTGGAAGTAGTTACAGGTTTGTAGTAGGTTTGTTAGTAAGTTGTAATCGCTTGCATGTAACTATTTACTTGTAAGTATACGAGCCTTATTGTGTTAGACAATTTTTGTTTGAATAAAATAGATCAGACCATAAGAAGGTAGACCAAGATTTTAGGTATTGCATGCACAATTCTTATGATTATGATGAAAAAGGAAAATTCACCATATCGTTGTGCATTAGATCTATGTATGTTTGAATGAATATAAGTTAATATGAAAAAATAATTAGTATATGCATGAATCCTTGTAAAAGATAGTCGAATTTGTGAATTGTAGGAAGACTAACAAAGTGTTAATTTGTTAGTACAAAGTTGGGTAAAACTCTTGTAAGAAAGTTCTAGTTTCAATTGAGATTTGAAATTGGGTAGAATCTCTACAAGAGATTCTAATTTTTGTATAAGTCTTTAAAACTTAGATAAATCCTATGAAGGATTGGGAAATCTCGTGAGCTTGGATATTGCTCTACATTAAGCGATAGTTCAATGAAGGATTAATGGCCAAAAAACCTATCACTGAAACTGCAGCTCAATTTCTGGGCAAATGAAAATGAATTTGAAGATTTCACGATCTGGGTTTTGTGAAAAAAATTTATATTATGTGAATTGTGAGAGTTTTTTGAGAAGAGGCTTGGCTGAAGAGATTCATGGGTACCCCCATCGAATCACTCCCGGAGCACACTCTAAGCAAGAGCGAATCGAGAGTTCTCTTGTTGCTCCCTGGTTTTATCACAAAAGTTTTGTCATAAAGATGTTCTAAACACGATTTATTTTCAAAGAAACAAGAGTTTTTTAGTAGGGAAACCTAATATTAAAGCTTATGTCCCTAGTATTGATATGAAATTCATGGTAATGTTAAATTCTTAAATTAAAATTGACATGCTCCTTTATCTTTCATTTTCATCCTTTTACTTAAATTTTTAAAGGAGCATGTCACTTTTACTTAAATTTTTAACATTACCATGAAATGACTCAGGATTTTTGAGAGTGGTTCCTACCTCATAGGATTTCATATGGAGAAAGTAGAATTTTAGATCTCACTCAAATCCAGCAAACTTATCATCTTTTAGGATTTGAGGCTGGGGGGATTGCAATGTTTCCATTGGATTTTGTCATATACTAGGGTATGGGACTCATATTTAATAAATAACACCAAGCCCTCTATGTAACTTTATGTTAGTGGCATTGGTTGTCGAACTCCTCTATCATGACTTGACATGATACATTTTTTCTATCTTATGTTAATTGCTTAGAGGGTGATATTAATCACAAAGATCCCAACATAGACAATGATTTTGATGATATGTAGATATTTGTTGTAGCATGATTTTTTTTGGATGCTAGATGCCATCTAGAGCCTATTTGTTGATGTATTTTCAGTTCATAGATGCATTTCACTTGATGCTATTTTTTTTATGTGCACCCTTACATGCTTTATAAATGAGAACTTGTAACTTATGGACATGGTTGATGAAAATTATTAACTTATCGATGATTGATGTTATACGGTTTAATCCATGTTTTTATGTTTTTTATATCTAATTCATGATTCTACATTATTTTGTTGACATATATGCGTCAAAATATATAAAAATATATATTATATTAAAATTCTCTTCGAACCCGGGAGCTTTTGAAAATTTCACTCCCCGTTTCTGCTTTTGCTCCCTCTCCTAGGTAACCTTGCTCCGGATACAAAGCATTTGTCTCTAGGAAATTATTTTGTTATCTTATAAAATATGAACTTAATTAATTGAAATCATGAGATGAATATACTGAGCTTAAAGACAATACATGGATGGTGGTAGCTTAACCTTTAGCATTAAAATATACAATGTGATGATGCTTTTAGTACATTTTGAATTTAATGTATGTACCATTCCAAACTATTTGTGAGAAAATTAAATCTGTACAGTAAAGGTTATATTTGAATATATAATTCCCTATAAATAATATCCACTCCTATGAGTTCATGTATGTGGACTAGTAGTTGAGAATCTAGATTGAACAGTGGCAAGAACTTTCTATGATATTGTAATATTCCAAAATTTGCATGCAACAAATTGGAATATTAAATTTTGTTGATTTCACTTAGGAGATGAATAATTGGGTAAGGAGGCCCATGCATAATAAAAACATGAATAAAATCCCTCATAGTATGAAAGGGGGTCATCATTGGAGCTGGATTTCACACCCTCAAGTGTGAAAGAGGACATTTTCATGGAGACAAGGTCAAGTTTGACCAAGTCAACAGCGTTGGGATAGGAGGTGGAGAACACTTTGATAGACAGCGCAGTATGAATGGGAAGAGGGTTATTTGGTGGAGGAAACCCTAATGAATGGGACCCATGGAGAGAGGTATTTCACTTGTTTAAAAGGAGGGCAAGGCAGCCATTGTTATTCATGCTATTGATTATTTATTTCATTGTCTATTTAGACTTTGTGCCTTCTCCTGTTGTTTAGCAAAGTTGCAGTGTTGCTTAGCACAAGGCATTCATGTTTAGGAATTCCTTCTCCTTCCAAGAGAGGCATCTTGAAGGAGCTTCTCTTCATTTCTCCACATGCAGGCTCTAGGCCAGGCATCCTCCTTCAGCTACAGTGCAGTTTCTGTTTAGAGATGAGTTGTGTTGCAGGGTGTTGCAGTGAAGGTTACTGAACACCACTTCTTGTGCTTATTTTTCAGAGGAGGAATTCTGCTTTCCTTTGGAGGATCAGTGAGGGAGAATTTGAGCTGATTAACATCATCTTTGGCACCAGGCCAACCATTTCCATGATCTACAGTGCATCCCCTCTCTTAGACTGCGTTATTTTCAGTGTGTATCTGCAATGAGGGTTTGCAGTGATTGTCGGAGGGTGAGATCTTCAGTGTTAGGATCATCCTTTCACTTGGGAGATCCATTGGAGGAGGTATTTTATCTGATGCAGCATCTTCAGCCTTCTCTATTCTTTTCGAGTTCTTGAGTTGCAGCTGCTACCATACAACTCCAGCATTTTTCCATTTTTGTATATTTCAACCAATCCTTCTAAGGATTGTTGTATTATTGTTTTCTGGGGTTGAGAGCTTGCTCCCCCTCATTTCTTGAGCCATATATTTTCATATCCTTCTATTATTATTCAGCATGTTGCAGTGTCTCCAATAAATTGCGTCCTTTTAGCCTACAGAAATTCCTGTGTAGCAGTGTTTATCTATTTTTATGTACATGTTCCTTTGAGGCTGCATTGCCTTGCTTGAGTGTCTCTTTCCTCAAGGATTTGTATACAATTGCTGCTATAATATACATTTGATGGCTATTCAGATCTTCATGTATGTTGGCTCATAAAAATAATGATGTTACTCCATTGTATGTTCATACATTGCTGCAGCCCCTTCATTGGGCATTTTTCCAAGACAACTAGGTGTGTGAGACCTGTTTAACCCACCTAGAGTGATTTCTTTTGAGCCTCCTCTTGGATTTCGGTCTAAGATACATTGATCTAAGGGATGCAGGTCTTGGTTTCAAATCCTGTAGCAGCTATTCCTGAAAAATGCGTTTTTCAAGCATGCCTTGCTGAGCAATCCCATTTTGGGATATTACAGTGGTATCAGAGCATCCATCTTGGCTCAGCCTGTGAGTTTCAACCAAAGAATATAGAATAAAATCAGAAGGATGAGATTACTCTCATCACTTTTCAGACTTAAGAAGAACCTCTCCAAAGAGGAGAAGAAAATAGAAGAGGAAGGTCCATGCACTTCCTATTCTCATGAAGAAGAATAAAGCAAGCATGAGAGATACTTGGATCATCAGATTCTAAGTAAATACCTTGTTGAGTACAAATATCAACCTAGAGCCTTCAAGAAGACTCTAGCTCTCCCACAATTCATTCAGTTGAAGGAGGAGAGGAGGCCCTGCAGTAGAAAAGAAATCCAAGGCAATAGATTCCTATTGTCTACATTTGATGGGTCATCTACAGCAAGAGCTTGGGAAAGGAAGCTTGATGCATTCTTCCTACTACATCCAGTGGTAGAGAGGGAGGCAGTAGAAGTTGCAGCGCTGCACTTGGAGGGTGAAGCCAATGTTTGGTGGTTCAGCCACTTGAGCCATGCAAAGGTGAATAATTTTGCAGAGTTCACTCAAAGGTTGATTAGAACCTTTGATAGAGATAGATCAGAGAAGAAAAATCCCACACCACCATGGGAGGAGACTTGTACCAGCGCTATCATAGCCTTGGAAGAGCAACCTTCTACATTTGCAAATGGGGCAGCCATTTCATTGGAGGAAAGAACTATTGCAGCCATACAAGGAGATCCCAAGTTCCATCATGGTATGAATGAAGTTCCACTTTCTATTTCAGAAAATATTTTAGAAGGTTGTGGAAATTCATCTTTATATGACCAAGAATCAACACACGTTGCTAATATAGAGCAGCAATATTGCACTGTGTTGTGCAAAATTTAAGCATTCAAGGAAGGAATAAACCATCATCCTCATAAGCCATTTTTGGATTGCATATCACATTGGAGGTTGGGGTTTGAAGACTTGAAGGGAAGGATGATAGATAGTATACATCTTGAGATGAGAAAAACTTTCTCCTTTCCAGATGACACTTTCTCAATGAGCACCTCTCAGCTCAAAGAGAGACTTCTACTTTCAACAGATCCAAAACCTCATTGGTTTTGGAGGACTATTGATGAGAGGGACATCTCATGGAGAGATTTCATTGGAGGTGCACTTCAACACATCATGGAGTGAAAATTTCTTCAACAGTTTGAGGAGGTTCTTCCCTTCTCACACTTAGATCTTTATGGATTCAAGGGGGAGCATATAGATGACGGAGGAAATCTTAGGATGGATAACATCTCTCGTGTTTGTGCTGGACACTTCTTAAGCCCTACACATCATGATGGGAGGTTTTTTCCTACCACCTATTTGGGTCTTTAAGGGATCAACTTGATCCTTGAGAAGATTGCATTTCAATATACCATGAAATGCAAAGACATAAATCTGATTTGGGAGGATGGTAGCCCTCATGGGAGGAGTACCAAGTTCGAGGATGGAAGGAGACATACACAAATGATTGGGTGGATGTGGATGAAGAGAAATAGGCTAGTAAGCCACTTGTAGATCTATGACACTGGGCAGCAAGAGGCTTGGCTGCGCTGGTTACTCTTGAAGGAGTTTTGCCATCACTTGGCATATACTCTTTCTAAGGGTAAGTGGATGGAGAAGATGTGGCAGGATGCTTGCATCATTGAGCAACAAAGAGTATAGATGCATGATGTTGATGTGATATTCATATCATTCATTATTTTTTCATCACATGACTTGTATGATGAAAGTATGAGGAGGCAGCAAAAACTTTTGTTTCTTTGGTTGTTCTTGGGAGAGCAAGGGCAGATTTTCTCTCACACTTTGCATGATGTTGTAGGAGTAGAAGATGGCACTATCATGGTGCAAAGGGGCTAATCCTTGGCCTCAGATGATCAAGAGGTACTTCCACCTTGGGAGGAACTTCTTGTGTGTAGCCAAAAAGATTAAGGGAGTGTTGAAGATTGCAACAAGAAACAGTGAAGGAGGCATCCTGAAACATCATTCCTAATCCTAGTTGGAAAGTGATCACCTAAACTAGGTGGGGCCCACACAGGTGATTTTTGTCGCAAAGTCTATTTTTAGACTATGTCTATTTTTAGACATGTCGATCATATTATATGAGTTGCGGGATGCTATTTGTGGATGGTTGGTCAAGTTGGAAAAATAGATGGACTTCTATTTTTAGACATATTGGGCAGAATCTATTTTTAGATTGCCAGTCTAAAAATAGATATGTCGAATATTATTAGCTCTTAATAATATTTGGACTCTAAACATTATCTTATTCTCTTTGAGCACTTCAGTTAAGTGCACAGATGTGGCACAGGAGCTGACAGAAGGAATTATGCTATTCCTGAGGGTTAAGTGGAGCTATTGCATGGATACTTCAGTTAGAACTCATGTGACAGAGTTTGGTGGAGTTATTGAGGTAGTTGATGGAGTTGTGTTCAGTTTAACTGAGTTAAACATAGTTGAGCTAGTTTTATCTAGTCTAACTGATTGATACACTAGTGAGAGTGGTGTGAATTAATTATTAATTAATTCACTAATTATAAACTCATTAATCAACTAAAGAATACATCAGTTAACTTCAGTGCATGGACAGTTTCAGTGGAGACCAGTGCAAAGATAGGTGAAAGGGAAAGTGTGACTATCAATTGTGACTATAAGTGATGCATGATTTGCATCCAACACTTAGTAGATATGCCTATAAAGACCGCATGAGCAAGGCTGGTGTAATTCATTCTCATCAAGAGGAATTCTTCAGCAGGGATTGCGTAGTAGAGGCAGGCTAAAGGTTGGCAAAGATCGGTGCATGGGATTTGCAAGATCAAGCCTGATTAGTGTGTAGCAAGTGGAGATTATACTGAGAGCTTGTGAGGAGCTTTGTATGATGATTGTTACATGATCTCTATGACATATATAATATACAGATAGTTGGGGGTTTTCAGCTTTAATCTTTCCCATTACATACTGTGTTCATATGTGTGAATTTTTATGGTTTTAATGTGTGCATGCAATTGATTTTATTTCCGCATGTGATGATCAATGGTAGAAGAGATTCTGTATTGTGCATGAAGATAAAATAGTGTGTGATCAGGAGAATATCGGTGGATAACATATCAGTTATTCAAATTTCTACATGGTATCAAAGCGATATTGATCATTGGAGCAATTGCAAAGCATTGAAGCGGTTGAGTTTTAGGATAAACTCAGGAAAATAAAAATGGAGAAGAATGACACTATTCCGGTATACTTGACAAAGTTTGTCCACTGCAGGGATGAGCTTCGGAGTGTATGAGTTAGTGTGGATGAGGAAAGAAAAGTCAAGAAGGTTTGGATTCGAGCAAAGAATCTCTACAAACTTGAAGTAGATGGGATGTCTATGGAGCTTCCTATTGTTGGGAAGCGCGAAAAATCCATGCAATTGATGCTTGAGAGGGAGCAAGTTTTGCATGCAAGTAATAGTGAACCTCAGGATGTGGAGCAGCCACAAGATGAGGATCATGGAGTGGGAGAAACCACTCATGCAGAGAAATTTCGTGCCAGATGGGTAGAGGGAGTGCATGCAGCTATACCACCAGGTGAGAGGTGGGGCGACATGCATGAGTAATCCCAAGAGGAGATTTATGGGCAGGATTCATGGAGATGGTGTGGATCTCATGAATTAAACCTGACTACGAGGTGCCCATAGAGCAGCAGTAGCATGATTAGTTGGAGTGATGCAGGCAGATCAAAGTGACGTTGTCGAGCTACTGGAGCGCGGATCGAGTTGACAGAGAAGTGCAGTAGTGCATGGGTGCAAGAGTTCAACAAACATGAAGTGGTTCCTCGAGGACATGTGCGGGTTGGTACCGTAGAAGTCGAAGACTTTGATGATAGATGCTAGATGCATCAAGACTGATTGAGTTTTTTGGAGCCTATTCAGTTTCAGAGGAGTTGCAGAGCATATGCATGGAGTTGCATGGCGCTTGTGAAGGTTGCAGGGCGAATGCATGGAGTTGCATGTTGCATGCAAAGACAGTCCTTTCTTGTTGAGAGGGAGTGTTGAAGATTGCAACAAGAAACAATGAAGGAGGCATCCTGAAACATCTTTCCTGATCCTAGTTGGAAAGTGATCACCAAAACTAGGTGGGGGCCACACAAGTGATTTTTGTCGCAAATTCTATTTTTAGTGCCGTTTGTTATTCTGCAGTTCCGTATTTTATTTGTGGATGGTTGGTCAAGTCATAAAAAATAGATGGACTTCTATTTTTAGACATATTACGGAATCTATTTTTAGGTTGCCGCCTAAAATAGATATTGATAATATTATTAGCTCTTAACAATATTTAGACTCTAAACATTATCTTATTCTCTTGGAGCACTACAGTTAAGTGCACAGATGTGGCATAGGAGCCGACAGAAGGAATTACGCTATTCCTGAGGGTTAAGTGGAGCTATTGCATGGATACTTCAGTTAGAACTCATGTGACAGAGTTTGGTGGAGTTATTGAGGTAGTTGGTGGAGTTGTGTTCAGTTTAACTGAGTTAAACATAGTTGAGCTAGCTGTATCTAGTCTAACTGATTTATACACTAGTGAGAGTGGTGTGAATTAATTATTAATTAATTCACTAATTATTAACTCATTAATCAACTAAAGAATACATCAGTTAACTTCAGTGCATGGACAGTTTCAGTGGAGATCAGTGCAGAGATAGGTGAAAGGGCAAGTGTGACTATCAGTTGTGACTATAAGTGATGCATGATTTGCATCCAACACTTAGTAGAGATGCCTATAAATACTGCGTGAGAAAGGCTGGGGTAATCAATTCTCATCAAGAGGCATTCTTCAACAGGGATTGCGCAGTAGAGGTAGGCTAAAGGATGGCAAAGATCGGTGCATGGGATTTGCAAGATCAGGCCTGATTAGTGTGTAGTAAGTGGAGATTATACTGAGATCTTGTGAGGAGCTTTGTATGATGATTGTTACATGATATCTATGACATATATAATATATAGATAGTTGGGGGTTTTCAGCTTTAAGCTTTCCCATAAATTACTGTGTTCATATGTGTGAATTTTTTATGGTTTTAATGTGTGCATGCAATTGATTTTATTTCCGCATGTGATGATCAATGGTAGAAGAGATTATGTATTGTGCATGAAGATAAAATAGTGTGTGATCAGGAGAATCTCGGTGAATAATATATCATTTATTCAAATTTCTACAAGGAGATGTCTTTGACAAGGAGCATGTCAAAGAATGGAGCTATGAGTTGGCAAGAGCTTATTTGCATGGGCCAACAGCACTTTCACTTGGGAGCTTGGGGTTATTCATGGAGTGTCCCTAGGATCACTTCACCATTGATGCACTTGGTGTGCAAGGAGAAAGTAATATTTATGGAGTAGTGGATGGAAACACCTATTACAGAGATATGATCTTCTTAACTTGGATTTCCAAGTAAAAGAAGGGTGATCTTTTTGGAAATACTGAGAGGGGGGGTGAATCAGTATTCCTTTCAATTATAGCATTAGTTAATCTTCAATTATTATCAGTTTTTGTACAATGATAGCAGCAAACAAGAGGAACACAAATGCACACATTTTTTAAGGTGGAAACCCACTCCGAGACAAAAACCACCTAATGCTTTTCTAATAATTATTTAATATTCAACTCCACCGAAAAATAAAGCTCCAACTTCCTAGAATCTAGAAAAGCATTCTTCTCCACTCTCCCACCGGATGGATGTCTGAATGCCCAATGTTCTTCGCATTCAATCGAACAGAAGATGCCCCAACACCCAATAAGCTACAACTCACCCTAGCACCACCCTACCACCCTATAGATTAATAAAAGACGAATGGACTCCCGTACCAGGGAAAAGGGTCCACTTTACAATGATATAGAATGATGCAGAAGGCACACTATACCATAACCCCAACTATGACACAACCACCTAATGATGATCCTAGACCTCCTAACACTGCCTCTTAAACTCTTGGCAGATAGACAGTTGTACAATTTTTACTATGATACATTTACAATGGCTTAGTACAATGATACATTTATAATGACTGTATGCAGTGCTGCCTACTTGAAGACTTCATGTGGTGAACTTCGTCGTTGTTATGTACCTTGGTCGCTGCTTTTGTCCTACTACCCTCTACCGCACCTTGCTTTTCTTTGCTTCCCTAGAAAGTCTAGTCCTTTGCAGCCCTTGACAACACATGATCTAGCTTTTTCTTTACCTTCTAGGAGCTCGATATTGAATCTAGTGTATCTCTATTATTTCAAGACCTCAATATTCGATTTTCAATATTGTATTAGTCCTCCTAATTTTCTTTCCAATGCCATAGGTCCGACCCAATTTGGATTCTTCAGAGAGAGTTATACCCAATCCCTCACAATACCCTAATTATGGATTGTTTCAGCAGTAGCTGTAACTTTGTATGGAGTGCCACGTGTCACCGTTTCTTCATTTGATTCTAAAATTGATAGAGCTCAAACTACAGACCGTGCTCCTATCTTCCACTTTTTATAGAATTTCAATCTGATACTCAAAGAGAGAGTTATCATGATTTTCCCAAGGTCACTTCTTTGAGATGAATTTCAGGAGCCTGCAAAAAAACTGACTTCCACAGATCATATCTCCAAAAATGTTGCGCACCTTTATCTAAAATTTTCACAGGAGTGTATTAAGGATTTTGGCTTCACCTCATAAAAATTTCACCTTCTGAACCTTCATAGAATAAATGTTAGAGCGACAATGCCACAATGACCTGTTTCAGATGGAGAAATCCCTTGCATGAGGAGGATATGAGGATCACAATTTATATAAATGCTTAGGTTGAGAGGGGCTTCAACAAGTGAACGTGGGAGGGATTTTAGGAGCTTAAAAAATATTAATTATGACTTTTCAATGACCCATGCCACAACCCTATGGGGTTTTAGCCCACTAACTGGGGGTATAAACTTCAAACATGAATATCTCTCAAACTGTGAAGAATTATGTGGCGTGCCATATATCAACGGAAACATCTCAACAAGTAGAAACCATCAAAAGCATTCTTGAACCAGAATATAGTAATTTGGTAGGTCAAAATTCCCATGCAATATGGGTTTAGCCTCTGGTGTTGCTTGGGTTGACATCAATGACAACCGCTGATCAATAGATCTTCAGGCAGCATATGGTTCATTCCTCTTCATGGGAGTGTGTCATACCACTATGGAGGAATTATTCATATGTGTCATCTTACTCTCAACACATGATAATAATATTGTTTCTAATGATTTTATAACACACTATTTTCATATTCTTACCATTCTTATTCAGTACATTGCTCCACAGGGAGGCAAGCTTTTCATTAAGCTCCATGGTCAACATTGGGCCAAATTATATGATGGAGACAGCCATCTCTTGTATGGCCTTGGGAAATTGTTTTATGTAATGTGTTTTCATTTGATTTACCTAGCCATTTTCTATTTATTAGTGGATGTCATGACATACATAATTATCCATGTAACAACAAACAATTTTCCATGTAATTTTCTGGAGCAGCAGTTTGGAAAATTGCACTGTCACTATTGGGAAAACTATTGGTACCTTCTTGCACTATATGAAACCTTCAGCATTTTCCTCATTTTGATGATGATCATAATTTCATTTGCTGATATTGAACTTATTTGTATTGGAAGCATGATTGGGAGAGTGGCACATTGGTTGGATGTGTCCTTTGGGGGAAAAGATTCCCACACTTTTTGCATTGCATGTTCTAATGGGAGCATGAGAGGAGATATGGCCACCACTGCCACACACTTGTTTCCTTTTGTTGAGGTGGGCCATGTGATTGATGGGATGCCATATGGTGATGATTTCCTATCCATCACATATGGGATGATTTAGGCCAACTTGATTCACAGCATTGGAGAAGAGATCTTTGGAGATCTAGTCTTCATCTTGCCACTTGAGGGAAATTATTTTGCAGCCCAGGATCAGCATTTGCTCTACACTTATCATAAGTGGAGAGGAGGACAGTGTGGGGTAGGCTCCTATGTCTACCATGTTCATATTTTCAGCCCACCTACATTGCATGAACTCAAGGTGGAGAAGCATTTTCAGGAGTTGCCATGTTGGGAGGTGACTCATTTTGTATGGATGATTGCTTGGGGATGGAGGATCCACTTGGGGAAAGATGTTTTCCCAATACTTTCAGTCTCTATGCCTTGGGAGGCAACTTCTCAGTTCTATCCTTGCAGTTGCTTGAGGACAAGCAACATTTGGGAGGGGAGGACTGTAATATTCCAAAATTTGCATGCAGCAAATTTGAATATTAAACTTTTCTTATTTCACTTAGGAGATGAATGGGTAAGGAGGCCCATGAATAATAGAAACATGAATAAAATCCCTCATATTATGAAAGGGGATCATCATTGGAGCTGGATTTCACACCCTCAAGTGTGAAAAAGGACATTTGCATGGAGACAAGGTCAAGTTTGACCAAGTCAATAGTGTTGGGATAGGAGGTGGTGAACACTTTGATAGACAGCGCAGTATGAATGGGAAGAGGGTTATTTGGTGGAGGAAACCCTAATGAGTGGGACCCATGGAGAGAGGGCTTTCACTTCTTTGAAAGGAGGGCAAGGAAACCATTGTTATTCATGCTATTGATTATTGATTTCATTGTCTGTTTAGACTTTGTGCCTTCTCCTATTGTTTAGCAGAGTTGCAGTGTTGCTTAGCACAAAGCATTCTTGTTTAGGAATTCATTCTCCTTCCAAGAGAGGCCTATTGAAGGAGTTTCTCTTCATTTCTCCACATTCAGGCTCTAGGCCAAGCATCCTCCTTCAGCTACATTGCAGTTTCTATTTAGAGCTGAGCTGTGTTGCAGGGTGTTGCAGTGGAGGTTACTGAACACCACTTCCTATGCTTATTTTTCAGAGGAGGAAGTCTTATTTCCTTCGGAGGATAAGTGAGGGAGAATTTGAGCTGATTCCCATCATCTTTGGCACCAGGCCAACCATTTCCATGATCTACAGCGCAGTCCCTCTCTTAGACTGCGTTATTTTCAGTGTGTATCTGCAGTGAGGGTTTGCAATGATTGTCGGAGGGTGAGATCTTCAGTGTTAGGATCATCCTTTCACTTGGGAGATCCATTGGAGGAGGTATTTTATCTGATGCAGCATCTTCAGCCTTCTCTATTCATTTCCAATTCTTGAGTTGCAGTTGCTACCCTACAACTCTGGCATTTTTCCATTTATGTATATTTCAACCAATCCTTCTAAGGATTGTGTATTATTGTTTTCTGGGGTTGAGAGCTTGCTCCCCCTCATTTCTTGAACCATATATTTTCATATCCTTATATTATTATCCAGCATGTTGCAGTGTCTCCAATAAACTGCGTCCTTTTAGCCTGTAGAAATTCCTGTGTAGCAGTATTTATCTATTTTTATGTACATGTTCCTTTGAGGCTGCATTGCCTTGCTTGAGTGTCTCTTTCCTCAAGGATTTGTATACAATTGCTGCTATAATATACATTTGATGGCTATTCAGATCTTCATGTATGTTGGCTCATAAAAATAACATTGTTACTCCATTGTATGTTCATACATTGTTCCAGCCCCTTCATTGGGCATTTTTCCAAGACAACTAGGTGTGGGAGACCTGTTTAACCCACCTAGAGTGATTTCTTTTGAGCCTCCTCTTGGATTTCGGTCTTAGATACATTGATCTAAGGGATCCAGGTCTTGTTTTCAAACCCTGTAGCAGCCATTCCTGAAAAATGCGTTTTTCAGGCATGCCTTACTGAGCAATCCCATTTTGGGATATTACATATATGTTGCACGAAATTTAATTTCATGTAATCATATTGATGAGGAAGGTAATATTTTCATATTATTGATTTCAAGTTGGTAATTACTAGATATTTCATTGTTTTTTTAATTCCTGCAATGGTGGTCAAATTCCGATAATAACTAATTCCTAAGATTGTAAAGTGATCGTGTTGGGGAAAAGGAGTGGAGAGTTTTTGTGATTAAGGTTGCAGGAAAGGCTAGATTTACCTTTCCCCTCAACAATCAATGGTATTAGAGTAGTAACACTCTTTGGGATTTTGAATTGAGAAGCAAGGTGTGTTCTTTGGAAAAATAAGTTAGGAATTGTTTGTTGAAATGGTGATGTTTAGAGCTTGCAATAGAATTAGATTTGGAAAGAATCTAATAGGTAAAAAAATTGCATTTTACTTTGATTTTATCAAATAATTAATAATTTCAAGTTGAGCTCTTAAAAGGAGAAGAACTTAAGAGCACAAATGTGTTCTTTAAGTTACAAGGAAGTAACCCCCCAAAGATTGAGAAGAAATATTCTTTGAAAGAGTACGTCAAATTTTGAACATTTTGGACAATGAAGGAAGATAGGAAAAAACCTATGAGAGATGTTATAATAGAGGAGTTGTAGCCAGAAGATAATTCCAGCTAAAGATATAGAGTTGGGAAGAGTTGCTTAAACATTGGTAAGTAAGTAAATGGTCTTTATTTTCTAAAATTTCTAATTGTGTAGGTAGCAGTGGTAGAAAAGATATTTTGATAGGACATTACAACTTGAAAGTTGTAATAAAGGGAGAAAGGAGGCTCTCAACTGAAGGAGAAGTGTGACATTGGAAGCGATGTTGTGTCATTGAATATAACTAGGAGAGTTGTAACAAAGAAAAATTGAAGCTCTCAAAGAGGTGAGCTAAGTAAATGCAACAGTCAGAAGAGCAAGGATTGCTCGGAAGAAGGTTCTGAGGGAGAGAACCAAAGAAATAACAAAAAATTTGAGCTACAACTCATAGTGAGCACGAGGAATCTCGCAAATCGAGGAATAAAATTCCTATTGATAGCCATAAGGAAGGTTCAAGAGTAAGCCACAAAGGGATGAATGGTGAGGAGTTTGATAGGGAACTCGTTGAAATAAAAGTATAATTGGATGTACTAATGGAGATGCTACAAAAAAGTGAGGAAGATCAAAGGTGTGGATGGAGTATGCAAAGGAAAAACATTGTTACCGATGAAATAGGTAACCTCACCTCAAAACGGGAACTCTAGCCCAAAAAGACTAAAAAAACATGAAAAAACACCCCAAAAACAAAAAGTGTGTATTCCAGAACGCACTTGGTTTTTTTGAAGGTCAAATTTCAACATTTTATAAAATTATGCTAAAAAAAAAATTGTTTCTTGAAAAAAGGATTGAAAAAACACCCTCAAAACAAAAACCATGCTGGAATAACAAAAAAAAAAAAATTGTGTCATATTTTTGACATTTTTAAAAATAGAAGTAACATTTTTAAATTTTTAAAATTCAAACATTAAAAAAACATAAAATTTAAGAAAAAAATAAATTTAAAAAATAAAAACATTTTAAAGCTTAAAATTTAAAAATATATAGAGATAAAAAAATAAAAATAAAAATTCAAACATTAAAAAACCTAAAATTTAAGAAACAAAAAAATAAAAATAAAAATTTAAAGATTAAAATTTTAAAATATATATATATATATATTAAATTTTAAAAAAATAAATAAATAAATAAAATTAATTAATTAATTAATTAATTAAAAAAAGAGAAATTATAAAAAATAAAATATAGAAATTAAATTTAAAAAAGAAAAAGAAAATGTTTATTAAATTAAAAAACAAAAAAAAAAATTAAAATAAAAAATTAAATTTAAAGAAATATATTAAATTTTGATCAATTTAAAACTTTAAAATAAAAATTAAAAAAAGAACCCCGGATGCGGGTGAAATTGGATGATGCGATGGCTATAAGCCTACGAGACAGTGCGTGGCAAGGCCACATGGCCATCTGCAAGTTGCAGTTAAGGAGCTCCAGAGTGTTTAATTCCCTGGGCCATCACCCTGTGCGGCATTTATGCCAATGTGGAGGTCGAGGCCGCAAGCATTGCATAATGCTGCTCTCTGGTTCTTCGTTTTCGCTCTTCGTTTCTGCGTCAGGGTCCTCAGCTCTGTCTCAGCTCAATCTGGTGGTCTCCATGCCGAGTTGGTTCCCGCCTGTTGGGTCTGGCTGTTCTCCGAAGGCTGAGCTTCCCAGCTCTTGTACCTCCCTTGGCAGGCGTTGTTACTTGGGATGCTGTCTAGATTTTCTTCCTGGTTTTCACTTCTCGCATAGCCCGTTCTGCCCTCTGCAAATCGTCACCCCGCTTGAGCACAATTCGACCTCCCCCTCCCTGTCGCCTGCTGCTAACTCAATCCACTCTCTCAGGCTTCGTGACGATATGCCCAGGCTCAGGCACCGTCTGAGATGTCGTCGGGGCAGCACCAGAGCTCGCCCCTCTGGCCGGCGTCGCTCCCTCTCCACCAGCACTTCGTCGTCTTCTTCTGAGAGCTTCCATGGACGGTATCCCTCTACGCGCAGTGGGCGTCGGCGTGGGCGTAAGCGTAGACCCCCTTCCTCCCCCACACGTGGTGCCTCTGCTTCTCTGTCACCTCCCCGCTCCCGTCCCGCTGCCTCTGCCTCTCTTCTCAACCCGTCTACTGCCCATTTTCATTTCCAATGCAAAACCAATCGGCCCCTGGTTATAGCGACTGTTATAGTCACCTTCAAGGAAATTCCGGAGGCAATTCCTGAACCCTCCTCTCTCGCACGTCCAATTCACAAGTCGGACCCCTCCGACCTTGTGCATCCCACTCAAACCATGGACAAAGGTGCTACTCTCAAGGCAGCTCGAGTCTTCCTCAGGATAAAGGCACGCACGAAGGCGACAATGAAGCAGGTGCGGCGGCAACTCGAAGATGCCCCGTTCCGGATGACGATGATGGATACTGGTGCAGGATTGAAGAAGAAACCCCTCAGAGGATTATGGTCTCTAGTGCAGGTGGCATTGTCCAAGTAATTTTGTTCAGTTCTTCTGTCTTTTTGTTGTTCTGGGAAGTCATAGTTTTTTTGGCATGTTATAGCTGGTTTCCTCCATCGAAGCAGCTCAAAAACATTGCTCGGGTTGGTTTCCCCTTGCGGGCAGCCCAATTTTGTTATTCTGCTAAACTTATGAAGCCTCTAATGGCCTGCATCATGACCACCATGGACTAGTTGTACCATATGTTTCATTAATAGAATTTAACCTTACTTAGTAAAAAAAAAAAAAAAAAACATTATTTAAATTAAAAGTAAAAAATGAAAAATAAAATACAATAAAAATATTAAATTTAAAAAAATATATATTAAGAAAACAAATAAATTTTAAAAAATAAATTAAATTTAAATTATAAAAAAATAAAATATATATATATATATATATATATATATATGAGCTTAAATTAAAAACATATATTAGATTTTATTAAATTTTTAAAAAAATGTTAATATTAAAATAACAAATTAAATTTAAAAACAAAAATATTAAATTTTAATAAATAAATGAATAAACAAATAAATTTTGAAATGAAAAATAAATTTTAAATATAAAAGAAAAAGAAAAAAATCCATTGTTAAAATAAAAAGTAAAAAACTTTAAAAATCAATTAAAAATGGAAAATTGAAAAAATAAAAATAAAAAACAAATTAATGTAAAAAAATTAAGTTTAATTTAAAAATAAATAAATAAATCTAATTTTAAATACACAATTTTAATGGTATAAAAATTTTATGTAATTAAAAATAATAATAATAATAAAATAAAAAATTCAAAAAAGATATTAAATTCAAATTTTAAAAAACACAAAATTTATTAAATTTTATAAAATTAAATTAAAAAAGCAAACATAAAATTTAATAATAAAGAAAAAATATGGAAAAATAAATAAATAAAAATACAAAATTTAATAAAAATTATTATTAAAAAAAATAATAATAATAAATTAAATTAATTTTTTTTGAAATTAAAAATTAAAAAATATATATATTAAAATTTTAAAAATTTTAAAAAATAAAAAATAAAAAAAATTATGTCGCTCATGAACCGCCTACTTTAGCCTAGAGCAACTTATCAACAAGCCCTGTGCACACAATACCAATACGCATAAGCCACAAGAAGTACGGCCCAGTAACGCGCCCAGTCCGCCCAGTACGCCAAGTAAGGCACTTGCCAAGGACAGCAAGTCCAACAGAAGGAATCAGCCCTTCACCTCTCTCACAAAAAGCAGGATGAGAAGCCAAGAGCCTTTTGCTAGTCAATTTCGTACATGCTTACGTCAATTCATCATTCATCGTTTGAGGAGCATCCAATCAATCGATGAGGAGGTGGTGGAGCTTGGATGATTTTGATTCTGCCCACCGGGAGGATTCAACCGTGCGGGAGATGAAGAAGGAGTTTCAGGGCCGCTCATGAAGACTTTTAGCAGAAGATCCGATTTCGGGAATCGGCCTCCTGCTCAGGTGGCGGCGGAGGCCGATTCTCGGAATCAGATCTTTTGCTGAAAAGTCTTCCATCCATGTATCAATCGAGATCTGTATATAAAGATTTAGGATCCCTGGCAGGTCTTTATCTGTGCGCTGTCAATTGTCAAAGCATCCCCTGTGAGGAAGGTGGAGTTCGGCCAGCCATTTGATTGAGGTAGGTGGGGCATGTACATTTATCTTTGCTTATCTGTGCATGCATGGTTTGTATGGTTGATTCGTGTAGGTAGGTGGAATGAATATAGAAAGGGGTGTTTGGTGAAGCGGTTGGCTTTGGTGATTTCTTTTTTCTTTTTTCTTTTTTCTTTTCTTTTTTCTTTTTTTTTCTTTTTAAATTTCAAAATATTTAAAAAAAAAAAATTTAATTTAAAGTTTGAAATTTATTTATTAAATTTTTTAAATTTTAATTAAATTTATTTTATTTTTTTAACTTTTAATTTATTTAGTTTTTCATTTTTAAAATTTATAAATTGTTTCATTTAAAATAAAATAAAAACACTAAATTTATGTATATTTGCTTTTTAATTATTTGCACGTGTTTTTTTTTTTTTTTAAAGGTAATGATAGTTTTTTTTTTTTTTTTTCTTTTTCAATTTCAAATTTCGTTTTTTTTTAATTTGTTTTTTTATTTTTTTGTTAATTTTAAAATTTGTTTTTTTTTTCTTCTTCTTATTATTTTTTTTAATTTAAATTTTTTATTTTTTTATTTTTTTTTTGTATTTTAGTTTTTGTATTTAAATTTAAATTTTGTAATTTTATTTTTTTTAAATTTTCTATTTTAAATGTTTTTTTTTTAATTATATGGTTTTTTTTAACAACTTACAAAAAAATGTTTTTGATGTTTTTTTTTTTTTTTGGGTTCAATTTTTGTTTTTTTTCTTTAAATTATGTTTTTTTCTTTAAATTATGTGTTTTTTTTTTTTCAAATTTTCTCATTTCTTTTTATATAATTTTCGATTTTTTATTTATTTTATTTTTTTGGTTTTTTTAATGTTTTTATATATATATTTTTAATTTAAGTTTTGTGTTTTATTACCAACATGAAAATCACCACTCTAAAAAAAAAAGGTTGATGCTGCATCAATACGTTTCAAAATTAGCATGAAAATCACCGCTCTAAAAAAAAAATTGATGCTGCATCAATACGTTTCAAAATTAGCATGAAAATCACTAACATTTTAAAACAAATATTCATACTTCATAAATAAAAATATTAGAGTGTCAAAAATGTGCACAAAAAAAAAGGGTGATTCTGCATCACCACTTTTCAAAATCGGGTGCTTTTTATGCTACCAAAAAAAAAATAGATACCAGTGCAGTTACCTATTTCATCGGTAACAGTGTTGAAAGTGAAATTGCACAAGTTGCAAGTAAAGTTGGAGCATAGGTTGAATGCTCCATTGAAGAATGAAGAGCTCAGAGCAGCAGAGATGAATGTTCGAATATTTGAACCAGAACAACGATCTATCCTTGGTGAAGATGAGGATTAAGGAGTTGATGAGATCCAAGAATCTCGTGATTTTGAAACTAATTAAATTTTTGTGAATGCATGTATTGAATATAGAGTTGCCTTGTGAAGGAAATACCAGGAAAATTCCAATCAATGGAATTGTGGAAGAAATTCTTATGACAGAGGAAAGGGATGTAGACTTTGAGGAAGATAAGGAACCTGGGGAGTGTCTCCCGGATAATGATGCATTGGAGATGATGCTAGTAAAAGAGTATTATGTTTTCGAAGCTAATAATTAGTGTATCCATGCATAGTGTGAAAAAGATGAAGATGGGCAATATTCTAGAGTTGTCATGAAGATTGATTAAGGTTTCAAGGTCAAATGTGGTGAATAATCCCTCTCAAATGAAGATAGTTTTAAACTATTGCAACAGAAGAAACTCATAGATGTATTATTCAATGGAGGATAAGTTTAGTTTGGAGATCAATTGGATGAAGTTGAATACAAATATTGTGATACAAAACTAGATAAGCATAATGATATCGGTCTCCTTGATTTAGCAAGGGAAGAGAAAGAAGAAGAAGGTAATTCAATAGCTTATTTGAATATTGTTGGAGAGGACATGAAATATGTTAATGGTTTTGCAGCAGAGCTGAAGTTTTTGGTAGATGGACTGAACAACCCAAAGGTAGATGAAGATTGTGAATTGATTACAGATACAATGAGTTCCAGAATAATAAATGAAAATCCTATAAGGAAAGAAGAAGAAAGTCAAGACATAGAATTTCTACTACAGTAATGAAGTGTGGCCCAAGAATATATCTTAGAAGACAATGGAAGAACTCAGGAGAATGCAAGATTTTGTGTAACAGAGGAGTCAGCAAATTACTTGTATGTTGAAGGAGAGTATGGTGAGTGGGAAAAGAGTGATAATGAACAATAATATTTGGAAATAGTTTGTTGTAGTAAACTTATTCCATGTAAGAATTTTAAAAGTTAGGGCAGTGAGTTTTCCATAGAGAAACAAGAAGGATGGAGTAGACAATTCGATGTCTCAAACACTTTGAAAGTGACAACAATTGAACATAGTTCATGTCAGCCAAGGACATAGTTAGATGTTGCAATTGATATTTTTGAAGTTAACTATTTACATGAATGTGCAGATACAAAGGAAAATGGGATGAGGAATGATGAGATAATGATATCTCATAATAAACAACAAAAGGTTGTAGTAGATGGTCAAGAAGTTCAAGGGGAAATTTATGCACATAAGGGAATAGAATATTACATGTGTGGTATGAATGAGCAAGATATTCCCTGTAAGTTGTTTAAATTATATATGAGTGTAATCAGGTTTGAACATTGATAATATGTTGATGAACATGAATTTGTAATAAAGGAAATTGAGCATAAATTATTCCCGAGTGAGGAATTTAAATTTCAGGGACAAAACGAAGTTGTTGAGCAATAATTTGTCTTGGAAGACTATACAAAGTATAATTAGCAACATGAGGAAGATGTAGATAGAAGTAAATATTTTGAAGAAGACAACATTGAATTTGTTGTAGGAGAGTAGTGGAGAAGGAAGTAAAATGGCTTAAACATCTTTTGGAATATGCATGATGAAGTTGAGTGGAGAAGACAACTCATGCAATAGGGCATTGAAGAAACAAACGATGAAAGTTAGGGTGCTCTTATGCAAGAGAATGTCCAAACACAAATGGGAAACATTTGTAAGCAAGAAGATGAGTTGGATAATGAAATGGATGAAGTGTGGGAACTATTACCCACCATTTTGTGGGTGATATCCCTAGGAGAAAAAATTCTCCAAGATGGTCCTCAATCAGAAGCCAGCAACCACCAACTAGCTCATTGTGCCATTTCTCTGCCATATGAGCCAGCCATGTGGTCCCTTACCCATTTTTCATGATCATATGTTTGAAGGTGGGCCTCCCAAACCTAAAGGTGTGCCTTGTCATTTGGTAATTGAGTATTGTATTCTACTTATCATGGAAAATTTTGGGCATGGATTAATGGGGGGATTCAGCAGAAAGAGTGGGCTAGGTCTGTGCTCTTGTCCCCTAGACTTATTTTGGATGTTACCCTTGGATCCTAGTCTTATGGGATCTCTTTTATTGACCTTTGGGCTTTAGGGATGGTACTACATGGGAAAACCTAATTTTGTTTGTGTGGTCTCGCTTGCCCATCCACATATATCACTCCCCTTATGTTTACTATAACTCTATTCATCATCTTTCCCACCTGGGTCCACATTTCTCCATCGGGTCCAGATAGGGTTAGCCTCCCCTTCCCCTTGCCCACACCTTGGGTCGAGCCTGAAATGATGCCCCAAAGGTTGATCTAGCTGAAAAGAAAAGGAAAAAGCATAACTGGCCACATTCAACCAGGAAAATGTACAACAAAATGCAAAATATGGTCGAGACAAACATATTTAACACGTGGGCAAAAAGCCAATGCATGAGCTCTACCCCATTCCCATGGTCATCACCCTGGTTCCTATAGGCCCTAGATGAGCCTCCTTTATTATTCAGGAACCCATGATTTTCCAAACCCTTGGTGCACAATGGAGCACCCTACCTTAAATGGGATATCCACTATTATACCTTACATGTAGTGCTCTTATCCCTTGAGCCCCGAGCACTTAATCAAAGAAAAAATCATAAAAGGAAAAAGGTATATCAAGAAGGATGGAAAAATCGTGGTGGGGGTATCTCATGCACCATGATTTCTCTCTCCTATATATTATATACCTAAGTGTGGTCTTCCATGTATTAGCTACGCTTGTACCCTGACATGTGGCCTAGGATTGCCCCTTTCATTCCATATTCTATTCATCTCTTTATCACATACCCCCACCATTTGAAGGATTTACCTTTAACATATTGTCCCCTTTAAAAGTAGAAACCACCTAATAGGGTGCTTAGTTAACCCCCCTTGGAGCTTGGAGACTAACACATGTCAAAGCCCACTATGGAAGGGCATGCCATTATGAAGTGCCCACCTATTTTCCATGGTTTGTAAGCTCTTTAATTCGATTTCTTTAAATGACTTGTTGTACTAGAGGGAAAGGGGATGCATTAGATATTATGCATTATTGCATATGGTCTCCATTTTGGGCTTGGTATCCCTATATAGTGTCCTAACCCTCCAGAGGGCTACATTGGCATATGTAGGGTGTGTGTAGAGAGCCATGGGCCTCCACAATGGTAGACAAAATTCCCCATATCCCCAAAGACATTCAGAGATTGCTCGAGATTCAACTATTGGACTGGGAAGATGCACCTAGCTCACCATGCCCAGCTGGCCCCACAGTTGTACCATGCACTTGGAAAATGACCCAAGACCTATATGATGATGTGGCATAACTTACACCATCATTTTATCGCTTGCAGATGGTCTACATGCATCTTCGATCTATTCAGAGACACATGAGGTTACTTGTGTGTCCCCACACCCATTGGGAGCACCACAAGTTTATTATTTGGAAAGCAAGGGGCCACACCCTTTTCCACTACTTTTGGGAATCCTGTTTCACATTATGACACCTATGGACTTCATCAGGCCTCCTCTAAGGCCCAACGACATGTACTATTGATCATTCGACCTCTTGAGAGGCTTATTCTTTTGTTTATGAGCTAGTTTGGTGGGCTTGTCACCAAAAGTTAGTTATTTTGTACATTATTTTATTTTAGGGGTTAATTAGGCCTCATTAGCTAAGTCAAGCTCATTAGAATTGTATAAATACAAGTGATGTGATTTCATTTTAGCATCATCACTTGGACTGGACTTGTATCTCTTTAGAGAATTTTGCTATCCTTCTTGGAGGACGAATTTTTGGAGCATGGAATGAATTTTGATGTTTGGATTATTTTCTCTTGTCTTGGAGCTTCTTCATTGGAAAAGTTTTGATGGTTGGATATACTCTTAATACATGTAAGTCCAATTTAATGTTATTCTTTCTTTCTATTTTTGTCACATACATTGTTGCTAGGATTTCACTATATTAGGGCTAGTTTAATGCATCCATTTATGCGAAGTTGTGGAAACTTTGTTTCTAGATGGTGATGATTCATGTATGGGCCATGTGTTTTGAATGAATGTTCCTAGAGATGCTTCTTCATTGAAATTCATCTTGATAAGCCATATATTTTGCAAAACGAAGTATAAATCTCTTGAAGTTTCTTTTGATGCTGCCCTAATGCTATGCGAAGTTGTCTTTAAGGCCTCCTTGACATAGAAAATTAAATATCCATAGTCATAATTACTCTTGAATCCAAATCTCCCCAAAGTATTAGGCATTGGTCCACCACAAATGTGATCACCTTTAACCTATTTTCCTTCTCCCACTTCTTCTTTTCTAGGTCTAGCCCTCTAGGCCTCCTAGGGCATCATTTATCTTACAAACCACCCACTGTAAAAGTTCTATCTGTTGGCATCCTTTGCTTTTGGGTTTATCCTAGGCACCCTCCAGTTTTGAAGCAATTCCATTGGTGGGATTGAGATATACCTCAAACCCTAGCCTCAATATCAATTTTGCCCTTAGTTTCATATGTTATAGACCTCATTGGGATACCTACATTGCCTTGTATTGAAAATTCATTCTTTGGTACCTTTCCCCTCTGGAATAGGTCAATTATATCATTGGTTTCTAAAAAATACCCCCTTGACCTACCCCCGGGTCCACTTGGTCCCTGTTACCACTCAAACCAGCAGGGGGCCTAAAAGGGACTCCTAAGAGGGAAACTGCTAGGTCAAGGGAAAATATGGAGATTGGACCAATGTCACCACAGCTAAGACTCCCTACTCTTTACGGACTTTCATTGATGGGAGGAGACCTGGTAATTGGGAAGTCACTTGTAAAGGATAAATCAATGAATATGTGTGAAGTGACCTTAAATACCCCTTTCCCTAGGATAGCATGAATAATGGAAATTTCTTGACTCTTAAACAATGGAATTGATTTTCCAGGGAGAGGAATAAGGATTAGAGGGTTGAGGTATAAGGATATGACCAATAAGGGAGGTTCTTAATCCCTAAAATCCCTTGGGAACTTGGATTCCCGAGTAGTCCTTGATAAATAGGTTTTGGTGAAGAATGAGACCACACGAGGCCAAGTGGACCCAACCTAGGTTAGGGGATGGATAGGAAATAAATGATGTTCTTAACCTGACCAAGGCGAGGGGGAAGGATAAAAAAATAATTTTCACGCAATGATGTTGAATTGATCCAACTAGGTTCTAGCCTTCGGAACACCAAGGCAAAACTTGATCCTAATGCTAGGGCTTGGGGTATTCGAAAATTCCACCATTGGAATTGCTTCAATTTCGGAGGAGAGTTATGGGACCCATTGGCGCAGTTGTATCTAGGAGATCAAAGTTTCCCTATGGCCAATTTCCCTATGTGAGCTAATGGGGCCAGACATGGGAAAAAAAGGTAAAAAGGTGAAAAAGAGGGTTAAAATGATCACCCTTTTTGAGGGACCAGTACCTGATTCACTTAGGGATATGGAGTCAAGGATAATAATGAATAAGGAATTAGTTTCTTGTTTAAGGAGGCTTGAAAATTCAAATTTTTCCAATGTTAGAGGAAAGAGAAGAAAAGTGACTTTTAAGCATTTATAATTCATACAAATGGTGCAGGATTATCAAGATAACATGACCTTTGGATCATTTAATTAATTTAACAATGGCCTATACTTAGAATAATCTAAATAGACACATAATTCCACATCACATACATGTAGCAATTAGCCCTAATTATAGAAAAGTTATAATGGATGCAACAACAAGGAAAATAATGTTAAAATTTCACTTACAATGTTATAGAGTATATCCAACTAGCATCACATTTGCAATTAAGAAGCTCCAAGATAGAAAGGACCCAATCCATACATCAAAATTCATCCATCATCCAAAAATTTCCCCCAAGGAAAAAATTTGAAGTTCTATAAAGATAAAGAGATCCCAAGTCAAGTGATGATACAAATGAATACAACTAACTCCTATTTATACACCAATTAGTAGTTCGATTTAGCTAATGTGCCTACATTATCCCCAAAACATAAAATAATGTGCAAATAACCTAAATTTTGGTGACAAGCCCACCAAACTAGCTCATAAATGAAATAATTAGCCTATTGGGAAGTCAAATAATAATGCCTGCATGTTGTGGGACCCTCCAAGAGGCCTAATGAGGTCCATATGTTCCATAATGATGAATAAAATCCTAAAAAGGTGAAGTACAAGAGGGTGGCCCCTTGTTCTCCAAACAATAAACCTGTGGTGCTCCCAGTGGGTGTGGGGGCACACCAATGACCTCATGGGTCTCCATATGAGTCAAATATGCATGTAGACCATCTGTAAGGGCTCAGATGATGGAATGATTTTTCCATGTCATTGTACAAGTCTTGGGACACTTGCCAAGTGTGTGGTGCACGTGTGGGGCCAGTTGAGCAAAGTGTACCAAGTGAATCTTCCTCGTCCAAAAGGTGGATCTCTAGGAATCTATAAACATATTTTGGGATCCATGGTGTTTTATACTATTGTGGAGGCCCATGACTCTCTACACACACCCTATATGTGCTAATGTATCCCTCTGAAAGGTCGAGACCCTGTATAGGGAGACCAAACCCAAATGTACATCATCTTCGATCCTAAATAAGATCCAATGCTTCCCCTAGTCTTCCAATACAACAATTCATTAGAGTAATCGTGTAAAATATCTTACAAACCATGGAAAAATAAGTGGACACTTCACGATGGCATGCCCTTCCGTAGTGGGCTTTACATGTGCTAATGTCTCCAAGCTCCAAAGGGGATTAGCCAAGTACCTTATTAGGTGGTTTCTACCTTTAGAGAGGATATTATGTCCAAGGTACATCACTCAAATGGTGGTAGCATGTGAAAAAGAGGTGAAATGGAATGGGGGATGGGAGGAGCAGTCTTGGGCCACATATTGGGGCACAAGGGAAGCTAGAGAAAAGGAATCCCACGCCTGGGTGTATAATGTGTAGGAGGGAGAAATCATGGTACATGAGGTGCCTTGACCTTGATTTTTCCACCCTTCTTTATATGCATGTTTCCTTTTATGATTTTTCTTTAATTAACTACTTGGGGCTCAAAGGACAACAGCATGATATGTAAGGTATAACAGTTATTACCCCCTCTTAGGTAGGGCGGTTCATTACCCTCTGAGGGTTAGGACAATCTCGGGTTCTTGAATGATAAAGGAGGCTCATCTAGGGCCTATGTAACTAGGGTGATGACCATGGATATGGGGTAGATCTCATGTATTGGATTTTTCCCACGTGCTAATTATTTTTTCTCGTCCATCTTTTGCATTTTGTGGTACAATTTTCTATTGAATGTGGCCACTTATGCTTTTAATTTTATTTTTTAGCTACTTCGACCTTTGGGGCATCATTCTAGGCTTGACCCAAGGTGGGGACAAGGGGATAGGGATGTCGACCTTATGTGGACCCATGAGGGAAAAATGATCAATGGGGGGATAGTCAGTAGAAGGGATTAATGTATGCAGATAAGGGAGCGGGACGACGCAACCAAAGTTGGGGTTTTCCAAGTAGTACTACCCTAGAACCAAATGGTCAATAAAGGATATCCTACGAGACTAAGATCCAAGGGTAACACTGAAAAGAGATCAAGGGGAAAGGAGCACAAAGTAAGCCCGCTCTTTCATTCGAATTCCCCCATCAATCCATGCCCAGAAGTGTCCATGATAATTAAACCCAATACTCAATTACCAAATGAAAAGACATACCTTTAGATTCGGGAGGCCCACCTTCAAACATACGATCAATACAAATGGGTGAGGGACCACATGGTTGCCTCACATGGTGAAGAAATGGCACAACGAGCTAGTTGAGGGATGCAAGGGACTATTGGCTGCCGACTAGAGTCCATCATGGAGAAAGAAATTTTCCTAGGGATATCACCCACGAAGTGGTGGGTAACAATCTCGTGTGGTCCCATAAGCTATTAAGGACAACTCTTCAAAAAACACTTAGAATCCAAGACTTCACAAGAATTTTAGGGTTTGATGACCTCCATTATAAGATATATACCCTAAACCTTGACCTTGAAATTCTCATTGAGCCCTTCCTTGAGAGCCTTCAACCTTGCCTTCCAAAGCAAGCGAGATATATATTTGAGCCTCTCTCGTGAATAGCCCCCTAGGATCACCTCTCATCCTATCATTGATCTATTTATTTCGTGGTCCTTATCATATTGGATCTCCTCCTATTGGTGAAAGTTCGTAAAGAGTAGGGAGTCTTAGCCAAGGTGATAGTGGGATATTGCTCCATTGTTTCCCTTGAACTGGTAGTAGCCCTCCAAGGACCCCCTTTTAGGACCCCTGATAGTTTGAGCGATAATATTTATGGCCTCGTTGTCAGGGAGGAAGCAGGTCTCCCTCCCTAGTGAATCATTGAGGAATTGATTCATTGAAGAAAATTTTATTATTCTTCTGGCAACTCCACTCATTGTCAAAACCACTAGTTTGCTTGAAGGTGACAATATTCCTCCTTTAACTAGGGTTGCTGAAAAAAAGGAAGGAACGAGCTCCATCACCTATTGGAACCACTCTTCTCCCTGAATTTGAGAAGTTCAGTGATTTCACCCCAAAAATGGTAACGAGTTCCACCACTAACAAGTCCAAGATGACCAACACTGAAAGACAATTGGTCAGTGTATTTGCCCCTTTTAAATTGAGCAACAATCCTAAACCAATACCTAAAAAATACAACCAATGCTTACCCAAGTTCAAAGGTGATGCTACCATGAGTGCCCGTGACTTTGTTGAAGAATTATATTGGAACATGTCCCCTAGAATGATCTTTGATGAATATGGGCTCATGATGTCTTTTGCTTTATCACTTGAAGGACAAGAAAGAGAATGGTACCTTATTCTTCCCCCCGCATGCATCAAATATTTTAATGAATTTGAGGATCTATTCATGAATAGATGGTCACACAATTCCCAAGGAAACTTTAACATTGATAACTTTTATCAAATAACTAGGGGAAGGGAAGACATCCGAGAATTCATTCAAAATTTTGATAGGGTAGTTCGGGATATCCTTGATCACCTAAAACCTTATGATGCAACAACCTTGAAAATTTTATTAAAACCATAGGTGGCCACCTAACATATGAATTGAGGGACAAGAAACCTTCTAGATTGGCTGAGGCTAAATAAGTAGCAATGTAGGTTGAAGAAACTTGCATGTTTAAGGAATGGATAACAATGACCTCCCTAAGGCAAAAACTGAGGCCAAGTTTAAGAATCCACATGAGGAAACCCTTCTGGCCATCCTTTAAAAAATGGAAAAGCTTAGTGAAGAGGTCCACTCACAGGATAAGATAGTTATGAATAAAATCACCACATTGGAGAAGGCCCAAAAGTCTAGTTACATTCCAAGGGGTAAACATTTTCCTAAAAAGAAAAGTGAAGAAGATAAACCAAGCTCATATCAAGTCCCGAACACTTTGTCTCCAACCAATGCAGTGTAGCAAGACTCATCTTCCGAAGATGAGAAAAGTGAGAATGACGAGAGTGATAATGAAGAAGTAGACGAGCAAGCCAACCTTGTAGAATACATTGTCTTCAACATTTTTCTAGGGGATTCTGTTTATTTTTTGGGTAGCATTAGATGTGCTCTAGCTCCGAAATTTTTTGGAGGGGCTAGAACACATGTGATCTCCAAGACCCAAAAATCATTTGGAGAAATTTCACCCGGAATGCATTTTATTCAAACAATTAATTATTTTTAATGGAGCCTAAGTTAAAACTTTAGTAAATTAAAATAATTAAAGTGAATTAATGTAAATGTGGGTGAGAAGCTTCTAAGTGACGAGGATCAAGTTTATTTTAATCTTAGCCATTGATTAAGTTTTGATCACATCCATTGATTCCTCAACAAGAAAATTATAAAGGAAGGCTTGAGGGTCAGTTGGAGAACACACACACACAGTGAATCTTGAGATCGAATTCTTCTGATGGAGCCATGCTCTGACAAAGATAAGATCTAAGTGATTCGGTGCAATGAGGAGCAGAAGCAGTTATTGGTTGGAGGATCTTGTCAGGGACCAAGATTACATAGCAGATAGGCAGCAGAGACATCAAAGGAAGTAGCGCAGCCACCAGGAGAGGTGACGCATTCCCCAGAGGGGGTGATGCAGGCTCACACAGGGACTACATAGTATTTCCAAGGGACAGTCTGAGTTTTGCTAGAGATCAGGGTTTCTGAGATGGGAGGGTTGAAACTTGATTTTCCGAGAGGCAGATCGATTCATATAAGAGGCGATGCAGTCCTCAGCCATCCCCATGCATGCCTACACATCTTCTATGCAGAGGCAACATAGAGGGAGCTGGAGTTTCGCCAATTTGGACCCGGATCAGCGAGGACTTGTAGTGTGAGGTAAAACTCACTATTTTTTGTCTGTCGTGAATTCTCTGTACTGGATGGCCAGCAATGCATCTATAGATTTTACTCAGAAAACTGTTGCTTAATAATACAAACCCTTAGATCTACTACACCATTTTTCCTGCATTGGGTTTTTCTGGGGACGTTTAGTCCAAAAATAAGTGTGTCCTTTGTGTTATTGTCTCATCTTATTTTTCAGTACTTTATCTATATAATGGTGTAGGGTGCATTGTATTAGCATTCATGTTTACTGAAGAATTCTATAAATAAATTTTTAGTTAAAATAACACAAGTAGAAAATGAAAATCAGATAACTGTAGTAGGATTTATGTTTGTTAGATTCATAAATTTTCATAGGTTCATACACTCATCCTCCCATTAGTGAGGTCACAACCAAAGAAGAGAAAGATGAGCCTATTCTTAATGCTTATACTAGTAATGGAAGATTCAAAGGGTGGAATATTCACGAAATGATAATATTAAGGACCCTGTAAACTCCATGGAACCCAACAAAGATGACCCGCCTCCCAAGCAAGCCCCTCCTAAGGAATCTCCTTCTAAAAATCCTCTTAAAAATGATCCCCCAAAGGGAGGGAACACCAAGAATATGGAAAAGGGAAAACAAGTTGGACTTAACATTGACTTAGAAGTTACTATAGGGAAGATAAATATACTCATTCCTCTGAAAGAGATTGCGAAACTTCCTGAACAACAACAAAAAATTAAGAAGTCCCTATATTTTGAGGAAGAATTACATGAAGACTTGCAAAATTTTCATATTCCTAATTGTAATATTAGGAATGAACTTGGTATGCTCACTTTGGATATAAATGACCTTTTTTTGCATAATTGTATGCTAGACTCGGGCGCTTTCGACAATATCATGCCTTTAAAGGTCATGAAGCATGGGTATCAACATTACTCAACCATATAAGAAGGTGTGTGGTTTTAACTCTAAGCCTATGGAGGTGAAAGGTATCATAAAGGATCTTAAGGTTTCTTTGGCTAGGAACCCCGATATATCCCTTCTCATGGGTGTTGTTGTTATAGATATTCCTGATGTAAGGGGAATTCTCTTATCTATGAAATGGAGGGTTACCGTTGGGGGTCATGTTCAAATGGACTTGCCATATGCCACTATCCCGCAATCTGATGGAACTCCTTCTATCCTCTATAGGGATCCTACTTACCTTTCTCACGTGATTAAAGTTATACCAACCCCATACTACGAAACACAAGATGTTGAAAATCCTTCTCCCATTTTCCCTTCATAAGAAGTTTGCATTCTCAAAAGACCAAATCACAAAACAAGAAAAAAAGGAATCCTAAAAAGGAGTATAAGGTCTGGGACTTGGTCTTACTTGATAAAGACTTAATACCTGTCAAGATCCATGGAGAATTTGGGGAAGACTATTACTACATTGTTAAACTCAACCACGAACTATGACCACAACCGGTCAATTTAAGTCGTATCACCCCTTTCTTTGATACTTGATATTGTACCATATGCATGTTAAAGTAGGATGCACTTCATGCTTATTTTCGCATTAGAATTAATGTAATATGATATTTCTCATGGTAGATTAGTTGCATTTAGATTAAAATTTGCATATTTTGTTATCTGTTTATTTTAAGGCATTACATTAAGCATGGGTGATTGTTGAGTCCCAAACTTGCATATTTCTTATACACCTTTCTAGACCTTTTTCATTCACCTAGACCTTCTAAGCCATCAATATCATTGCATATTAATTATAAAAGAGCATTTAAAGTGGTTTTTTACTATGTTTTGTGTCTGCTGTTTGAATTAGATTTTTGCTCATTAAGCTGCAGAATCTTGTCACTTTCCGCAGCTGCTGCAACTTTCCGCAGCCATTTTGTTAAATTCTATATTGCAGGTGTCTTCAGGAAAATCGAGCCACATGGGCAAATTGGAAATGACATGGACATGGATCGTGTCCTATTGGCTCAGTCGAATTCACCTAAGAAGGCCGTGGTCAAAGGTAGCCAAGTGGTGGTCAACCGAAGAGTCCCACGGTGACATAACTCTGTTTTTCACCACGTGAAGACTTGTGTGACTGTTTCTAAATCACGGGAGACATATCAACACCTGTAAACGGCTCCATAAGCCAAATTCAATGACCAATCTCCATAGATTTAATCCTCACGGCGGCCATAATGCTAGATTTATGGACGTGGTGGTTCACGTGTCTTGTATCAGCGCAGAATGTAGGAAATTGGTTATGTCTTCCTCTATTATAAATAATGCGTTCTCATACGCATAGTAGTTAGCTCTGTAATGTAATTGCGTTGCCACTGTGTTGTGACATTATTTCTCTGTTATGACCGCATTTTGAATATATAAAAAGACTCTATTCATAAGTATCATCTGTGGTTGATAGCTATTGCCCGTGGATTGTGCAGAGGGCCCCTACACACGTCGAGGTTTTGTGTATTACTGTATAGTTTCATGCTTCATTTCCTTATGTTCATTGTGCCATAGTCACTCACATGTATATATACATTACATCTTTCATGGTATTTACGTTTCATCTTTGTCCATAACTTTTCATGCTTTATATTGTTATTAACTGATCAGTGTTTTTGTTCCAGATTACAATAGGCAGCCCGGGCATTTGCACATAATTTTATAATGACTAATGACATGGAATCAATCTTGTCCTTCTGCTGATTTATTTTTCTTAGTTTTTAATTCCAGCATTGTTTTATTCATTTCAGTTTTGTACATTTTCTTTACTAGTTAGATTATATATTAAGCTGCTCATTTCATTATCAGTTACCTCCGAAAGCCATAGCGAGACTAATGGTGAGGGATTGAAGTATGAATGTGTAGTTTGATATTAGTTTATTTTTCTGCAAGTTAGATATTAAATTGCTCATTTCATTATCAGTTACCTCCGAAAGCCATAGCGAGACTAATGGTGAGGGATTGAAATATGAGTGTGTAGTTTGATATTAGTTTATTTTTCTGCAAGTTAGATATTAAATTGCTCATGTCATTATCAGTTACCTCTGAAAGCCATAGCGAGACTAATGGTGAGGGATTGAAGTATGAGTGTGTAGTTTGATATTAGTTTATTTTTCTGCAAATTAGATATCAGATTGCTCAAGTTGTTTATGATTACCTTCGAAAGCCATAGTGAGACTAATGGTGAGGGGTCAGAATATGAATTGATGTAATTTGATTTTAGCTTTACTTTACTGCAAATCTTTGGATTTCTTTGAGTACAGTTTCTTTTGTGTTTAGACAGCAGCAAGGGTAATGGGTTTCATGATCAATAGTTCGTTGTTTGTTTGACTAGTATAGTAGCACATTTTCATTTTCTTTTTGGAATTAGTTTTGTCATTGTATGTTTTAAAATCCTTTTTAAGTTTGAAGTTTGGGAAATCATTATAAAGGACATCATTGCCTTGAACATTTATACCCATACTTGTCTTTTATAATTTCTACCTCACATTAGGAAACCAACCAAGATAAAAAGAAAAAAACCAAAAACGACAAAAAGTAAGAGATAGGTTATCTTGCACATATAGTGCGCCACACTTCGTCAGCTTACGAATCCCGGATTGACAAATTAATGTATCAATTTAGGACACACTAAATTGACCAAACAGTGATCATAAGACACCGTACAAACATGTTGCCCCGTGGGTTTAGTATTTTTGATATGTTCATGCAATAGGTCTGCGGTAACCAAGAGATTGTTGGTGTTCGAGTAGCTTCACCACTTTTCGAGAGATCACGTCCCAGTTGGAGTCAGATGTTACACACCATTTTTTGGGTGATATCCCTAGGAGAAAATTTTCTCCAAGATGGTCCTCAACCGACATCCAGTAGCCCCTTACAGTCACCGACTAGTTCATTGTGCCATTTCTCCTCCACCTGAGCCAGCCATGTGGTCCCTCACCCATCTGTCATGATTGTATGTTTGAAGGTGGGAATCCCAAACCTAAAGATATGCCTTGCCATTTCGTAATTGAGTATTGTAGTTTACTTATTATGGAAACTTCTGGGCATGGATTAATGGGGGAATTTAGTGGAAATAGTGGGCTAGGTTTGTGCTTGTGTCCCTTATACCTCTTTTGGATGTAACCCTTGGATCCTAGTCACGTGGGATCTCTTTTATTGGCCTTTGGGCTTTAGGGATGGTACTACATGGGAAACCCTAATTTTGGTTGTGTGGTCCCACTTCCCCATCCACATATATCACTCCCCTTCTGTTTATTAAAACCCCATTCATCATCTTTCCCACCTAGGTCCACATTTATCCACTGGGTCTACATAGGGTTAGCCTCCCCTTCCCCTTGCCCACACCTTGGTTCGGGCCTGAAACAGTGCCCCAAAGGTTTATGCAACTAAAAAAAAGGTAAAAGCATAATTGGAGACATTCAACAGGAAAATGTACCACAAAATGCAAAAGATGGTCAGGACAAACATATTTAGCACGTGGGAAAAAGCCAATGCATGATATCTACCCCATTCCCATGGTCATAACCCTGGTTTCTATAAGCCCTAGATAAGCCTCCTTTATCATTCAAGAACCCATGATTGTCCCAACCCCTGGTGGGCACTAAATCACCCTACCTTAAAGGGGATATCTAATTCTATACCTTACATATAATGCTCTTATCCCTTGAGCCCAGAGAATTTAATCAAACAAAAAATCATAAAAGGCAAAAGGCATATGAAGAAGGGTGGAAAAATAAAGGCAGGGGTATCTCATGCACCACAATTTCTCCCTTTTATACATTATATACTCAAGTGTGGGCTTCCCTTTATTACCTACCCATGTGCCCTGACATGTGGCCCAGGATTGCCCCTTTCATTCTCTATTACATTCATATATTTATCACATGCCACCACCATTTGAAGGATGTACCTTGGACATATTGTCCCCTTTAAAAGTAGAAACCACCTAATAGGGTACTTGGTTAATCCCCCTTGGAGATTTAAGACATTAACACATGCCAAATCCCATTATGGAAGGGCATGCCATTATGAAGTGCCCACATGTTGTCCATGTTTTGTAAGCTCTTTAACTAAATTTCTTTAAATGGCTTGTTGCACTGGAAGGCAAGGGTACGCATTGGATCTTATGCAGGATTGCACATGGTCTCCATTTTGGGCTTGGTCTCCCCATACAGGGTCCTAACCCTCCAGAGGGCTACATTGGCACATGTAGGGTGTCTGTAGAGAGTCATGGGCCTCCATAATTGTAGAAAACATTCCACAAATCCCAAAAGATGTTCAGAGATTGTTCGAGATCCATCTATTGGACGAGGAAGATGTGCCTGGTTCACCATGCCCAATTGGCCCCATAGTTGTACCATGCACTTCACAGATGACCCAAGACCTGTATCTTGATGTGGCATCACTTACACCTTCATCTGAGCCCTTGAAGATGGTCTATAGGAATATTCGATCTATTTGGAGACCCGTGAGGTTACTTGTGTGCCCCCACACCCATTGGGAGCACCACAATTTTTTTATTTACAAAACAAGGTCCACCCCATTGTCCTCTTCTTTTGGGAGCCCTATTTCACATTATGGCACCTATGGACTTCATCAGGCCTCCTCTAAGGCCCAATGACATCTACTATTGATCATTCGACCTCTTGAGAGACTTATCCTTTTCTTTGTGATCTAGTTTGGTGGGCTTGTCACCAAAAGTTAGTTATTTTGTACATTATTTTATTTTAGGGGCTAATTTGTCCTAATTAGCTAAATTTAACTCATTAGAAGTGTATAAATACAAGTGACGTGATTTCATTTTAGTATCATCACTTGGATTGGACTTGTTTCTCTTTAGAGAACTTCACTATCCTTCTTGGAGGATGAATTTTTGGAGCATGGAATGAATTTTGATGTTTGGAATATTTTCTCTTGTCTTGGAGATTCTTGGATTGCAAAGGTTTGATGGTTGGATATATTGTTAATATATGGAAGTGAAATTTAATTCTATTCTTTCTTTATATTTTTGTCACATACATTGTTACTGGGATTTCGCTATACTAGGGCTAATTACTGCATCCATTTATGCGAAGTTGTGGAAATTTTGTTTCTAGATAGTGATGCTTCATGTATGGGCCATATATTATGAATGAATGTTCCTAGAGATGCTTCTTCATTGAAATTCATCTTTATAAGCCATCTATTTTTCAAAACTAAGTATAAATCTCTTGAATTTGCTTTTGATGTTTCCCTAATGTTATGTGAAGTTGTATTTAAGGCCTCCTTGACATAGAAAATTCAATATCCATAGTCATAATTACTCTTGACTCCAAATGTCTGCAAAGGATTAGGCACTGGTCTGCCATAAAGGTGATCACCTTTAACTTATTTTCCTTCTCCTACTTCTTGTTTTCTAGGTCTAACCCTCTAGGCCTCCTAGGGCATCATTTGTCTTGCAAACCACCCACTAAAAAAGTTTGATCTCTTTACATCCTCTGCGATGGGATTTCTCCTAGGCACCCTCCATTTTTGAAGCAATTCTGTCATTGGGATTAAGATACATCAAGCCCTAGCGTGAAGATCAATTTTGTGCTTGGTTTCCTAGGCTATAGACCTCATTGGGATCCCTACATTGCCTTGTATTGAAAATTCATTATTTGGTCCCTTTCCCCTCTAGAATAGGTAAATTATATCATTGGTTGCTAAACCCTACCCCTGGGTCCACTTGGTCCAGTGTGTTCCCACAACCTATTACGGATAATTATTCAAAGACCACTTGGAACCCAAGACTTCACAGTAATTTTAGGGTTTGAAGGCCTCTATTATAAGATACATACCCTAAACCTTGACCTTGAAATTCTCCTTGATCCCTTCCTTGAGAGCCTTCAACCTTGCCTTCCAAAGCAAGCAAGCTATATATTTGAGCCTCTCTTGTGAATGGGCCCTAGGATCACCCCTCACCCTATCATTGATGTATTTATTTTGTGTTCCTTATCATATCGGGTCTCCTACCAATAGTGAAGGTCCGTAAAGGGTAGTGAGCCTTAGCTGAGGTGATAGTGGGTTATTTCTCCATTGTTTCCCTTGATCTGGTAGTAGCCGTCCAAGGACCCCCTTTTATGAACCCTGATAGTTTGAGTGGTTACAAGAACTTATGAAAAAACACTCCAATAGAATGTACGACAAGGAATAAGAAAGTTAATTGTTTGAATACTTTGAGTATGAAAGATTGTGAAGACAAAGTTAATCGAAGACTGAATAACAAGATGTGGGATCCAGGAGGATTGATGATTGAAAACACATGAACATGATTTCATGAAAAATTTTCAACTATGGGAGTTTGATGTGGAGCATATTATATCTGAAGACATTAGGATTAAATGGTTAAGCCTTGGGATCTTGACACTTTCCATGAGAAGGTTTTCATTGTAAAATATTGTAAATGCCCATGGTTTACATTACAAGTTTAGATTATTTAGTTAGATGTTGAGTGTTAATAAATAATGGGTCATTGTAATGAATTTGCTGTTGTTTAGCTTAATTTGAGGATGTTTAAGTTATGAGTCATTGAGTAGGTTAGGGTTTAATTTCTATTTTTTTTAAAGCAGTTACAGGTTTGTAGGAGGTTTGTTAGTAAGTTGTGATTACTTGCATGAAACTATATTTTAGTAAGTCTACAAGCCATATTGGGTTATACTATTGTTGGTTGAATAAGGTAGACCATGATTTTAGATATTTCATGTACAGTTCTTATAAGTATGATTAAAAAGGAAAATCCACCATATCGTTGTGTGTTTGTTCTGTGTACGTTGGAATGAATGCATTTGAAATATGGTGAATATAAATTAATGTGAAAAACTATATGCATGAAACCTAATACAAGATAGTCAAATTTGTGAAATGTAAGAATACTAACATAGAGTTAATTTTTTAGTACAGAGTTGGGTAAAACTTGTTGAGAAATCAATGCATGTAGGAATTAGGGTTTGATTCCTCTTTTCTTGATAATTACTTGTAATTTATGTTGCCTTATTTTATTTCTTTATTATGTTATCTTTCAGCAAGAAATTACCAAAATTACATGTATGAGGATCACGAGAACAAGGAACACAAGATATAGGCACTTAGGCAGGGAAAAACCGCTGTCTAGGGGAAAACCCAGTTGAACTCTTCCACTAGTAGATTCAAATCAAAATGAGACAATCCAAGGCATTTTTGACCTAAACAAAGACTCCTCCAATCACCAAGTCATCCCTTCCAACTACAAAATTTCAGACCTGTAATAACTTCAGAAATTTTGGCCCCAACTTCACACGTGAGAGAGAGAGAGATGCTCCAAACTTTGACTTTTCTTCTTCCTTCAATTAGGTCTTCTTCTACAACAATTCACTCTCTTTTTCATCCCCTTTTTCTTATAGATTGAACTTGTGAGTTTTTGTTTCAAATTAATCGAGTTTCCTCTATATATATTGCTTCCATGAGATCAAATTCCCTCTTTCCGGGCCGACTTCTCCAGGATAGGGCCAACTTGGTGAGGAGGTGACCAATGACAATTTTAACTCAAAAATAAATTTCTTTACATGATACAAATCCTCAAGAATGGTCTAATAAATGTGACAGGCTCTTTTGACTCACGAAAAAACCTAGAAGCCTTCAATGGAGGCTATGACCTAGAAAATAAATAAAAGAGCATGAAATCCATGCTTCAAAAATGTTTTTCTTTTACAATATTTTCTTTTCTTTTCTTTTGAAAAATAAAATTATGAAGACTGACACTAGTTACATTCTTCAACACTCCCTCTTAACTAGGTAGGTATTCGTAATTACATATATATAGAGGTACATGAAATATCTCAAAATGATATGCTCTATGAAGAGTCAGAGCACACATAGTGTTATCGATTAGTTACATAACCAGGGTATCTAACCAGGTGGGACTAAGGTGTGTTCCAAGCTTTAGCCACTCTAGGTACCATTAGGATTTATCTGTAACACCAACCCAGGGATCTAGGTGTGTATCCAAGGTCGAAGCTCCAATACCAATGCCACCCTCCCTACTTTGGGATCTAGACATCATCACAAGATGGTAAGATGTCCTCCCAAGCTTCTTGGTGCCCCAAGATGCTTCATCTCTCCCTATCTACTAAATATGTATTGTCAACCAATCCAAGTATGCTTCTGAAATATTTGAACTTCTTATTTGGAAGATATTTTGTCAACATGTAAGGTACTTGTTCATCTGTCGGAATATATTGTAGTTTCACGACCCCATCCTACACCAAACTTCTAATGTAGTGGTACTTTTTATTGATATGCTTAATCCTAGCATGAAAAACGGGGTCTTCAGACATCTTGATGTTGATTTGATTATTACAATTTATCACTATAGGTTCTAGTGGCCTTCCAAACAAATATTACAAGAGTTTTCTTAACCAAGATGCTTATTTTCCTACATCACATGAAACAACATATTCAGCGTCATCACTACTTAAAGCAACATGATCTTGTTTTCTACTCATCCATGAAATCGTTGTAGATCCCAATCTGAAATAACCATTGGTAGTGATTTTTCCATCAGTCTCACTTCCATCCCAATTAGAATCGGTAAAACTTATCAATTTAATCTCCTTCCCATCATACTTCAGGCAGTGATGAATTGTTCCACGTAGGTATCTCAAAATGTGCTTGGAAGCTATCCAATGGTCATGATGAGCCTATAACTAAAATTGAATAAGAAATTTTATAACAAAGCATATGTCAAGTGTAGTATTCACTAAGTAAATCAAAGAGCCCACCAATTTACGATAGCTTGTAGGATCAACGGGAATAGAGTTAGAGCTTCTCAACTTATTTAGATTTGTGATAATGGGAGTAGTCATAGGCTTGGAATCCATCATACCAAAATTTTGTATCATGTTGATTATGTACATTCCTTGACCAAGATATATCTCATCGGTTTTCTGCCAAATTTCCAAGCCCAAATAGTAGTGCATGAGTCTCAGATATTTCATTTCAAATTCCGATGTCAACAACTTCTTATATTCTAAAATTTTGCGCTCCACACCATTAATAAATCAATCATCCGCATATAGAACTATAATAATTGGTTCACTCTTCACTATCTTGATGTAGAGGTTTACATCAGAAAAACTTTTGAAAAATCTAATCCTTAAAAGATAGGCATCCATCCTTACGTACCAAGCCCTAGAAGCTTGCTTCAAGCCATATAGATCTTTCTTTAGTCTGCAAACATGAGTTTCCCTGCCATTTATCTCAAAGCCTTCTGGTTTTTCAATATATAATTACTCATTAATGGTTCCATTTTGAAAGGTTTTTTTAACATCCATTTGATGTGTATTCCATCCCATAGTTGTAGCTAGTGAAACCAAAGATCTAATAGTAGTGTACCTGGTAGTGGGAGCAAAGGTTTCTTCATAATATATTCCTTCTTTTTGAGAGAAACCTCTTGCAACAAATCTTGCTTTGTATTTGTCTATGCTTCCATCAACAACATGTTTTATCTTGTAAATCTATTTGGAAGTGACAACATATTTTTCAATAGGTCTAGGAATGATCTCCCAAACCCCATTCTTCATGATAGATTGGTATTATTCCTGCATTTCCTTCTTCCATTCTTTTTTATGTGTGCCTTCTTCAAAGGTAGTTGGTTTTTCTTCGATTTTCTTTGTCAAGTATGTTGCATGCCTTGAGTATCTTTTTGGTCTTTTTCATTCTCTAAAATTTCCTTTTGTTGCTCCATGTCCTTCGGCATCTTCAAGTGTAGCTCTTAACCAATTTGGACTCTTATTTATTTGGGGAATAATTGTACGATGAATAGATTCACTTGGTCCTTCTTCTTCTGGTTTGTAGGTGACTTGTCGTTTTTCTCTTCTTATTCAAATAGTGGTACATCGGACTCAATTGGTATATCCTTTGATCTCTTGTAGGCATGATTTTCATCAAATATAACATTTTGTTAAACTTCAATTCATCTATATTCTTTGATGGAGATTCTATAAGCCTTTGATGAAAGGCTATACTATCGAAGATACCTTTTATACTTGTAGAGTCTTAACTTATTTTTCTTGTGTTTTGGAAAATGAATATATGCAGGACATCCAAATATTCAGAGATGTTCTACACATGGCTTCTTGCCTAAGAACACTTCTTTTGGTGTCATATAATCAAGGATTCTATGAGGACTTCTATTTTGTATGTAAATTGTTGTCATGGTTGCTTCTCCCCATAGAAATTTGGTAGGTCTTGATCAAGTATCATAGTCCTTATGCATTCTTCAATGGTCCTATTCTTCCTTTCTGCTACTCCATTCTATTTGAAGTTGTAGGGAAAAATGAGCTCCCTCTTAATGCCTACTTCTTTGCAATATGCTATAAGTTCTTTTGAAGTGTATTAACCTCCATTATTGGATCTCAAATTTTTTATCTTATTTTGATCATGGTTTCAACTTCGGATATTAACTCCTTGAACTTATCAAATACTTCATCCTTTTTCTTGATAAGATAAATCCATGTCTTTCTAGAGTGATCATCAATGAAGGTCACATAATATTGGTGGCCTTTAAGATATTTATTAGAGATGGTCCCACAAACATCAGAATGAATGAGGTCTAATATCTCCTTAGACCTTGTATCACTACTTAAAAAGGGTTTCTTATTATTTATTCCCAAGGCACATCCCTTGCATACCCATTCATGGTCCTCCTTGATGTTGGGGATGCCCTTCACCATTTGTATTATTTTATAGAGAATATGTCCATATCTTCTATGCCAAAGTTCGATGGGACTAATTTCCATGTGAACAAGGGCTTGAGGAGATGTATTTATAAATCTATATAATATTCCTTCACGAATCCCAATAATCCTTGCCTTCTCAAAACTAGAATCCTTTCCCCAAACCAAAATTTTTCCATATACAAAAGTAACTCTATCTCATTTATCTTCTAAACAATAAATGGAAAGTAAATTCTTCTTCAAACCTGGGACATAAAGGATGTTGTTGAGGTATAGATTTTCTCCACTTTCTAGCTTCAATGATGTAGATCCAACGACCTTGACTACATAGCTGTTGTTGTCTCCAAGCTCCATTGCATGTGATGGTGATCCTTTTGATAGAGTATGAAGTTGTCCATTTTCTCTTGTCATGTGTCTTGAGGCTCCACTATCAATAATCCATGCATTGTCATCATCAAATTTACCTATAGGTGCAACCACAAGTCCTCCACTCTTGACTCTCCTAAAAATATTGTAGATAATCTTTCCAACCAAGCTTCCTCAATTTTCATGAGATTGAGTCCCATATTCAAATAACTTTCCATTGAAAGAGTGATATTTTATTCCAAGATTGTTTTTCCTTCCTTCAAATGATAGCCAACAAATTTATCTTCAAATAGACCTTCTTTCACCTTAACTCACATACCATGTTGAGAAATCAATGTATGTAGGAATTAGGGTTTGATTCCTCTTTTCTTGATAATTAATTGTGATTTATGTTGGTTTCTTTTACTTCTTTGTTATGTTATATTTCGTCAAGTACTTACCAAAATTAAATCTATAAAGATCATCAGAACAAGGAACACAAGATATAGGCAATCAACCATGGAAAACCCCCTATCTAGGGGAAAACCCAGTCCAACTCTTCCATTAGTAGATTCAAATCAAAATGAAACAATCCAAGAAATTTTTAACCTAGACAAAGACCTCCTACAATCACTAAGTCAACCCTTCCCTCAAGTAGATGATCTCAACCAAAGTCTCCAAGTGTCAGCTTCTTAGATGCAGCTTCAATCCAGAGTTTTGGCCCCCCAACTACAGAATTTCGGACCTACAATATCTTTAGAAATTCTGGCCCTGTTACCCACCATTTTTTGGGTGATATCCCTAGGAGAAAATTTTCTCCAAGAAGGTCCTCAGCCGACAACTAACATACAACAGCCCCTTTCAACCACCAACTAGCTCGTCGTGTCATTGCTCTGCCACCTGAGCCAACCATGTGGTCCCTCACCCATCTGTCATGATCGTATGTTTGAAGGTGGGCCTCCCAAGCCTAAAGGTATGCATTTTCATTTGGCAATTGAGTATTGTAGTTTACTTATCATGGAAACTTTTGGGCATGGATTAATGGAGGGATTCGGCTAAAAGAGTGGGTTAGGTCTGTGATTTTTTCCCCTAGACCTCTTTTGGATGTTACCCTTGGATCTTAATCTCGTGGGATCTCTTTTATTTACCTTTGGGCTTTAGGGATGGTACTACGTGGGAAACCATAATTTTGGTTGTGTGCTCCCACTCCTTCATCCACATATATCACCCTCTTTCCATTCATTACAACCCCATTCATCATTTATGTTGAATTTCCACGATCTTAGGTCTAGGTTAGAGTCTTAAAATCACTGATGCTACCAAACCAATAATCTCAACCAAAACTACTTTGCACAATGGAAAATATAAAGCAGTAAATCACATATGCACAAGTATACACAATTTTTTTTTAAATTGTACAATAATTTACAACCCAATCTTCGTTATATTAAACCAATATGAATAATACAACATTCTATGGTATACAAGATACAATGACAAACTTTTCTGATCAGACTCGATGTCATATCTTGTCCTGCCAGTCCTTTGCTTCCGTAATACTCACTATTTTCCCCATAGTCCTTCAAAGGACAACACATCAAGACTCCAGGAGGGCTGCCTCCTAACACTGTTGCAAGTCACTTATGCTTGGTGTACATGGGATGATCCAATCTACTCTCTAGGTTGGCCACTTCCTGAGCTCCAATCTGCCAGGATATAAGTCACTTTTTTCCATCAAAGTGCTTCACTTTTGGCACCAATCTTCACCCAACCTTCAGCTCTTCTTCGTCAGTTTAATATAGTTTTTCTGGGCTACTTTGGGCTATCAAGACGCTTCCCTCCACCATACCAATGATGCCCAATAATTCACTGCAAGTTTTTCTCCTATGATGGACTTTTGACCTCCACGAAAAGTCCTCCAAATGGCACCCACACGCTGAAATCAATTTGGTCCAAACTTATCCTCAAATCATGGATCCAACACCTACAAGATGCACCTTCACCTCATTGTTTTCAGGTCTAGTATATATGTTGCAACTCAACCTAGTTAGGGCACAAATCAGTCCCTTTTCCAACCTTGTTTCTCTGCCCAAAATTGCACCAAAGTGATGTGGCTGCCCTTTCTTGAGAGGCTGAGGAGGGCTGCTCAAATTATGGGTTTTTCCAACCCTTAACCAACCCTCAGCCTACCTTCAAATGATTGTGGCATGATATATATGGCTCCTCCAGGCTTGCGGCTGCAAGTTTAGGGTCTGCCCACCCTTTTTTAGCCCTCAAAATAGTCCTCTCTACCTCATCCCTCTTACAAAGTCCCTCAAACCTCCTAACAGCTACTCGGCCCTCTTCAAAACAACCCTAAAACAGTCTTCTTCCTCGTTGTTCCACTACTACATTTGGCGGAAATTTTGACACCTGTTTCCGACGCTTTTGACCAAATGTCGGAAATTTTCCCAAATTTTTTCCATCCCGCCCGAAACCGTCGCTATACCGACGTCTATAGAAAAGTGTCGCAATACCGACACTTAAACAAGTGTCGCAATTGCGACGTTTAAAGGAAGACGTCGCAATTGCGACACCATGGCCCAAAGCGTCGCTATTGAGACGACTCTAAACATCGCAACTGCGACACAATGTCTAGGTGTCGCCATTGCGACGTTTGGAGGCACCGTCCTAATAGCGACGCCTTTTCCGCCGTCGGTATAGCGACAGTTATTTTCGCGCTACATAAAAATACCAAACTTATATGGGCGCTACAAAAAAAATTCGAAACTTATATGCGCGCTACATAAAAATGTTTGGTATTTGTCGCAATAGCTACGTTTGATATCACGCGCGACGCCCACCTCAGAAGCTCTTGAGCAGCATTTGCCTAGGCCCATTCACCTAGACGGTAAGCCCTCGAGCTCTTGCGAGAACAGCATTCGCCCTCAGCTCTTGCAAAATGGTAAGTTCTTACTGCAGGCCCTTCCTCTATAGTAGGGTTGACTCTATTTGGGTTTTTTTGGTCAATTCCATTGGATTGTGTTAGGTTGTAGGGTTCTCTCTAGATGTCAAGAATCAAGATTCAATACCCTCTATTATCTTCATCACCCAATACAAGATTTAATTTTTTCCAAAAGAAACGCTTATTAATTTGGCAGCCATTATTTCTCCCTGCTTTAAAAACCCTACATTTAAATGAAAACAAGCATTGCATTTCAACTACAAAAATCTTTTAGTGTTCAAATGTCCATGTGTGCCTACATTATGTGCGATATCCACCTTGGCACATTCGCCCTCCCACTCTTCCTGACCTACATTAGCCCTCGGCTCTTGCGAACGGCATTCGCCTTGACATTCGCCGAGCTCTTGCGGAAACGACATTCGCCCTCGGCGTCGCCCGAGCTCTTGCGGAGCTTGACATTAAAGCCCACTGGATTAACCTCGACTCTTTCGAACGACTGTTCGCCCTGCATTAGCCTCGGCTCTTGCGAATGACCTTTGCCCTTAGCAGTCGCCCTCGCGTTCGCCTCGGCTCTTGCAAAAACAGCATTCGCCCTCAGCTCTTGCAAAATGGTAAGTTCTTACTACAGGCCCTTCCTCCTATAGTAGGGTTGACTCTATTTGGGTTTTTTGGTCAATTCCATTGGATTGTGTTAGGCTGTAGGGTTCTCTGTAGATGTCAAGAGCCAAGATTCAATACCCTCTATTATCTTCATCACCCAATACAAGATTTAAATTTTTCCCAAAGAAACGCTTATTAATTTGGCAGCCATTATTTCTCCCTGCTTTAAAAAACCCTACATTTAAATGAAAACAAGCATTGCATTTCAACTACAAAAATCTATTAGTGTTCAAATGTACATGTGTGCATCACTTGTGTAGGGTATTCCTTTTCCACTTTCACATTATCCAAGAATGTGTGCGGTATAGTTCATATTTTTTGTGATTTAGATTGTCTTGAAAAAGGAAAGGTAAATTATTTCCCATGGAAAAGAAGGTTTTCCCTTTTTATAGGTTGTTTGGACTTACGTGGAAAAATTTATAGTATGCCTTTCATATTATGTAGTTTAAATTTGAATTAACAGATTATTCTACATGAAAATATAATTACCTATGTGATGTCCTTCATCACTAATTAAAATTATAGGGTTTCAATTTCCTAGACTCTAACTCATGTGATGCTAAATTCTAGGTTCTCATTGGTGGATCACTCTTCCATTGATTTCCTTTCCCTCTAGATCTTGTCATACTTTAAAATTCATCAATGATACATATATTATTTCAGGTATCCCAAAAGGATTTATAGTAGAACATATTGTGAAGTTTTTTTGACACTTGAGGATTCTTTTTAGAACTGCAACGCGGTCTATGCTATCGAGTTATATATCAAGCAACTTGTCCTTAATAACCACACTATGAGGTAGGTTCAACCAGTTTGAACTTGTTGGGACATAGTATATGAAGTTGTGTGATGAGTCCATATCACAGGTCTATTATGGTGAAAAAAGTGAAGACACGTAATGATATTTATTATGTTAACATTACTAGAAACATTTTCGAAATTATCCATGCTATCAAGATGTCAAAATTCCAGGCATTAGGTGTCAATACTCGTAGCTAATAGATAATAATAATAATATAAAAAAATCACAACTTTATTCTTGAAATATGATTGTTACGCATTGGTAACCTAGTTCATGAGTTACTATCACCCAAAGATTGCAAAACAAACTTAAAATATAAATTAAACCAACATGAGAATCCAACTAAGGGTTTCTCGACAAAATCATGCCATAACCTGGCATTTTGAAACCCAAATTTGAATCCATCATAAGTAATACAATGCAAACTCGGATGGATTTTCAATGCATGTTTGCATGCTACACTTATTCTCTGTCTAGATATCATTTTTTAAATGGAACCATTAGTCAAGCCCACAATCCTTTTTATGTGAAAAATTTTAGCTCTATTTGAGCTCTTTTTTGCTCCACCACCTCCATAAACCAGTGTTACACGGGGTCTCGCCCCCCCACCTAGGGGTCTAGATTCCTCACCCCCTCGCGCTCCGGGGTCTTGGGGACTTCTAGGGGATGTTTCCCTCACGCCCCCTCACGTCCCCTCACGGCCCCTTTTAGTTTATGGTTTCGTGTTAAAATTTGATGTGCCACTTAGCATATTTGAGAATCCAAGTGATTCTGATTCAGATGGTGACATGGTTGATCTTGATATATTCGTGCAGAAGTTGGATGCAGAGACTAGTGGGGCATTAACTTGAGCATTTATGCTCATTTATCGGTATGATGATATCATTTGATATTCATATGTTATGTTTTATGTTTTATGTTTCAGACATAACTTATTTGCGTTTAAGTTTTATGTTTCAGACTTGAGTTGTAAACTTAAGTTTAAACTCTATTTTGAATCTTGATATAATATGTCATATGATATCTTAAACTTTATTTTCATTGTACATTGTTAGTAGTTACATTAATGATTATATAGTTACAAACTTACAAACTTACATGCATGATTGTATGATGTATGTTTTAACTTTTAACTTTTAAATTTGTTTCAATTATATGATTCATCATTCATCGATTTGTAATTTTATCATTTATGATTTATCTTTCATGATGCAAGTGTATGATGACTGTATATACATTCCTTGCAAAAATATAGTTACATTATAAATATTAAATTTTATAATTTTTATGACCCCGACGTCCCCCACGTTTCCTGAAAATTGGCAGGGAGCTTTTGCATAGGCCGCTCCCGCGCTCCCTCGCCCCCTCGCTCCCACCTCCAGGGGACTTGGTGGAACATTGCCATAAACATATGCAAACATATATCATGATCTTGGAATTCCATTACATATGTATGTGCCAATGTTCCATAATCTTGCCCCATCATCAATTTAAGAAATTTCTATTGAATATCAAATTATGAAGGGGGGGAACTTTTTGCTGCAACATTTGGCTCAAAATCAGGGACCATCTTCGTATGAGGTGAATGAGAACTATAGATATTTGAAGAAGTAGATTAGTGCCTTTTCCTCTAGCCATGGAGTCATATACAGTCATCCATCACAAAAAATTTTCTTTGTTCATTCTCACCTTGAAAGTTGCAAAAAATCATGCCCTAATTGAAACGACACTAAATTTGAAAGATATAATAAAAATGCAAGCTAGAAGTGCCCTATTAATACAAAGGGAAAACCTTCCTACCTACCCCAACTGAGATAAATTTTGATTGAATAGGAAACATGATATTTCCTATGGAGTTGATCCAACAACTTGTTAAATGTATGGGACTAAATCATGCATTTGATTTCCGGGGAAACATGCGCATGAAGAGAAAAAGTGCAGAATTAATGGAAAATCCATACATGCCACTTATAAAAACTACACCGAAAGGTCAAAAAATACTTAAGGCCTTAACTTAATTTGAATCCAAAAATGAAAAAACAGGATTAGTGAAAACACGAGAGTGGTGTGGGTGAACAACATAAAAAAAAGTGAAGATACCTTTCCCCAAGATGCCTTTGTCACCGTTGTATGAAAACATGTTTTCCTTTCCCTTTATACATGCAAGTGAATGCATTATAGGTATGGTTTTTTCCCAGAATAGGAGAAGCCTACTTAAATATATCATTCGTGGAGTGAATGTTTGGGTGCCTTAATGTGCAATGACATGTTTCTAGGACTGAATTCAATGTAAGGCATATTTGAAACTCTAACTCTGTCTTCCGGTGTCTTATTAGAAATTATTTCAGTTTTCATTTTGTGTTTTCAAGTTAGATATTGTTTTCAAGTTTTTACATTTATAATTTTATTGCAATGTGGCAGACTGATCATGGCAGTACAGGAACAACCCCGAGACGGGATGATCGTGGAAAGAGGCCAGCGGAAGAACATGTAAAGTGCCAGCATTGCTCTATCTTCAGGTATTTTAGTTATTTACATAATTGAAATAATATTAATTTTGTTCAAATATGCGGACACCTAGCCATGGTACGCCTGATGATTCCCTCTTTGAGGAAGAGCTTTCTTCATCCCTATCTCCAGTGTTCTTGTTGCAAAAAAAGGCACGAGATGCAAGGTCGGAATTTAATGCTTTGATAGATGCGCCTCAAACACACAAAACGAGAAGAGGATACAACATCTTATGAAGCTGACTAAATGAATGTCGAGGTAATAATAAAAAGTCAAAAGGATATTTTTTTTGTTAACATGAATGAATTGTGATAGTTTGATTTTTAATTTTTACATTGACTAAACTAACAAAAAGTTCTTTTGTATGTAGCGTTTCGGCATTTGCGAACCCGGTGTTGGTGGTAGTGGGACAAGGGCAAGAGATTGCCCCAGCAACCCTCTCACCCTCTGTTACACCTTCTACTCCTTTAGGTGCTAGCCAAGAAACACCACTGCCCAAGGCAAGACCCGACCAAGCTGTATGCAGTAATCTTGGCAATGATGAGGCTGATATGGCCAGCTACATTATTGCGTTTCCTGGAGCTACACGTGTCAGCTCCACAGGGACCATTAATGGCACGTTGTTGGTGAACGATGAGGGTGTCCTATAAAGCATGTACAACTCCCAGGTAAATTTTAATATTTTAACTATTTCATGTACTTTATCTAAAACATATTTATCATGATTTTTATTTTTAAATTAATGATAATATCTTCTTTTTCTTTTGGTTTTATTCTGTGTAGGAAACAATGAGTTCTACGGGATTCTGGAGAGCCATGCGTTGGTAATTTTTGGCCCAACCATACGTACAGGGTGGAATTCCCAGAATTCCAACCTGAAAAAAGAACTTCTAGATTATCTAGAAGCCCTTTTTGGGGTCGGCACATTTGACAGAAAAGCGGTGGCTCAGGTAGCCGGAAAATATTTGAAATATACCGGGGACACCTATAGGACGCAATTGCAATTTAACCCTAGATATGAGCGTCCTCTCGCAGTTTCAGAGAGTGAGTGGAGAGCACTCATCCATGACGGAAAAGAGAAAAAGGCAAAGAAAGAAGGAAAAATGCCAACTGGACCCGCAAGGTAAATTACAACTTTAATTCAATAGCTTTAATTTTCTTTATGTCTAAAATAAAAGTGTGCTACGTCATATCTGACTTCAATCTTTTGATGCTAGGTTGCCTGACACCTCAAAGGCAACCCAAGCTAGGATAGAGAAAAAGGGCCATCACAAGCTCGGCCAGGGTGGCTACTTGAAATTAGCTGCAAGAATTGTAATTAAGTAGCTAAACATCTTATAATTAATTGTATCGCCTTCCAACGTTTTTGTAATCCTATGAGATATGATTAAAAATACACAATCATATATAATGTAGGGTGATGACTTTGGAACAATAACTACAGAGGAAGATAAAAATATTGCTTTCCGTTTTGGCTATCAAGCTGTAGTTGAACGTCGCAGAAGCTTGGGGCAGGTCCCAAGATCTACAATGCATGATAAGGTAAAACATTAACCTTTCAATATTTTTGTTTTCGTCCATAAATTTAATGTCTAACAACTTTGTTTAAATCAGGGGAGCAACACTACCGACGAGGTAAATAACCCAGTTTTAGAGCCGGATGTAGATGATCCTCTCGTGCAACCTGATCATTGTAGTGGGGACCAGGCCGACAATGCTGCTATCAGTGAGGGCCGTGACGGTAATTAATTTCCACTTATAATTTTTTCTAATTATACCTTGATGGTTGTCCTTATAACGTTTTTGTTTAAATGACAGAGAATGTTTCCCTTGAGGATCTTACCACCAGAGAGGAAGACAGGGCAACAGTCCCAACGACGACAACTGGTGCACCAGGTAAATAATCTCATTGCAATTTTTTTTATTAATATTACCGAACTAGTTCAATGATATTTAAAAGCTGATAATTAAAATTTAATATTATCTGTTTTTGGAGGCGATGCCCCGTCACTGGATGAGACCAGACATCGTGACAATGCAACTAGGTCAGCGGCGACAACTGGTGCACCAGGTAAATAATCTCATTGCAATTTTTTTTATTAATATTACCGAACTAGTTCAATGATATTTAAAAGCTGACAATTAAAATTTAATATTATCTGTTTTTGTAGGCGATGCCCCGTCACTGGATGAGACCAGACATCGTGACTACGCAACTAGGTCAGCAGTGCGGGTCGAAAGGCACGAAACAGGAGCAGAGCACGATGATATTGATGATGTAATTAGGAGCTTTAGAAATAGGAAGAAGAAAAGAAAATTTGATAATGTAAAATATTGTATTATTATAAGACAAACGTTACCATACTTGGAACGTTTTTTGCGTTATATAAAAAACTCATTTATCATACTATTTTTATGTCAAGCATTAATTGCAATGTTTCCTTGCGTACTTTTTGTTGAATTGTTTTTTTATTAGTTATTGAATATTTTTTTTTATGCTCGTGAAAGTAAAAAATGAAATATAGATTGGGTATTGGGGAATTGAGAGTGATGTGAGGGGGGGGGAGGGGCCATAAGAGCTTCCACCTTCACGTGGTTGGCCTTGTTTAGTAGAGAATAATTTATTGGAGCGATTTAATCTTGGAGCAAACCTCCCTTGATCCAGCGTAGCAACAAAAAAGTCACTGTTGACTTAGTTGCTACTCTTTCGGATCGTGGGAGGCTTGTTCCAAGTTCATGCGACTCCAATAAATTGTTCTTGAAACGAAGAGGAGCTTATTCAGGTATGTTTTGACATTTTCAACATGTGTTCTAACATTATCATAAGAATGCATCTTAGAGTAAAAAATACTACATCAATTACTTGTATTTATTGTATAGATAATGATGGATTTTGATTGACTTGGCAGTGCAGGTACAAATCCTCTTGCATCATGAGCAATACAACTTGTCAACCAGGGTCATGTCCGGGATATTTTTGCTTGTGCGCTTGACCAGGTTCGTAATGTCACATTTTGTAAGTTCCTTTACAGTTCATAATTCAATATTAAGCTTGTTCATGATTATTATCTAGGTTTTTTGTGTGTGTTTTTTCATCTATTTGATTGTAAGCAACTCTGCATGTTTCCTGTTGTTCACTATGATTTCTCCCATTACCACTCCCAGGATGAATCCAACTTTATTGTTACATAGGTTACTTTATTGTTACTATGATTTCTCCATTTACGATTTCATAGGTTACATCATGTAAAGTTGTCAATCTCGGGTTGGTGATGAGCTTTAGTTCTCCAGATTTGGGGCTTTTCTGATATTTTCTCCCTCATGTCATTCCTGCATCACCTCGTTGTTTGAGCATGCCAATTTTCTACCACTTGTACCAATTGGCACATGTCCATCTCTGAGTGGTGCCACATTTCACCTATTTTCAGTGAGAGTTTAGGGTTTCTCTAACATAGCTTCAGAAATCCGATTCAGTGCCTACTTGAATATTGTCACATAATACTTATTCTGAATGGTTGGTTGATTCATAAGAACCACCCATAAATCTCCCTTCCTCTAACACACAGAAAATAAAAATTTCTTTGACAGGAGACAGAGTTTCAATACTTTGAAAACAAACTTCTATTCCCTTCAATAACTCAAAAAAAACTATTACACTACTTCCTCACTGAGAGGGATTACAAAATTATGACTGCTACAAAACGCAGTGCATAAAACCAACTCATTGTCTGTTCAAAACAAACATACTCTGTCTCTAAGACACTCTGTTGTGTTTTTCCCTTTCGCACTGCTGTGCATACACACTTAAAAAGTTACACTCAGTTTTTCACTTTTTACACACTGCTATGTAATAAAAAATTTACGTACTGTCTATAAAAAAAACTACCAAGCTTTTCCGACCTTTTTATTTTTATATGCCGGAACATATAAAACATATTATAATAAACCCTCTTTTAAAAAAAATAAAATTAAAACTAAATTCTATGGCCCACCTTTCATTTCGCATATGATATATATATAACATATGTATATATTAAACTATCGAAACATTAAAGAACCCTTTCCGTCGGACTTCAAAAGTCTAAATAGATTGAATTTCAAACCAAATTCGCGTTCCAAAATGGGATGCTGACGTCTGCCTAATTTTAACTCGAATTCTCAATCCAATGTGCCCTATAAAATATTCGGGTCCGGTTTTCAGGTTTTCAGATTCCCTTCAATTTCATGCGATCCAATATTAATGCTCCACGTGTCCTCCTTTTGAATTTACAAAACTGTCGGGTAAATTTCTGTTTGTTTAATTTCTGGTTGGTGAATTGCGTTAATGCTGGCTGTTGTGTTTAAATACAATCATGTACAGAAATATGGCTGTGGCCGTCTACAAAAAAAACTTGCAGGAATTTTAAATGCTGAATTAAATTTCTGGATGGCATGCAAGCAACCTCCAAAAAAAAATGTTGCTCCTGCATCCGTCCTTCTGCTGCAGCAGTTGAAGTTAAAATTCAACAGCACATGGTTTAATAAGTGAGGGTGTAAAGGTAACTTTTTGTCGATGGTACTGGATTAAGATCATCTATTCATTTTTGTAGGGTCTTATGGTGTTTGGTTTTTTAGTTTTAGGTTGGGTTTATTGAGTCTAAGATAGTTTTTGAGTGAAAAAATTGCTATCAGGTATTAAAAAATTTTGGTTCTTTTGTCAAAATTTATGAGCTTGTTAGGAAATACAAAGCTGACAATGGTTGTATCTTAAATTTGTGGAAAATAATTTGAAATGAAACCTTTTTGTTTAGGTTGTTGCAGCAGGTGCAAACCCCGTTCAAATTACTAGGGGCATTGACAAGACAATAAAGGCCCTTGTTTCGGAACTCAAAATTTTGTCAAGGAGGTAAACGCTTGCCTTTTGAGTAGGCTGGTTTTCCTTTTTGCTGATGGTTTGGTGTATCTAATTGAATTAGTTGCCTAAGGTATTTTTGGCTGCAAACTCCTTTTCATTTTTCATACGGTATTGGCCTTGTGGAATACATTTGATTGTGTGGTCTTGTTAGATCTACAACATTTGTAGTTGTTTAGTCTTATGGCCGAGGTGCACTTTTATTATGGAAATAGTTGATGCAATATTGTCATTTAATCCTTACTGCAGGGTAGCATGTTGAGAAGTTTTTTGTGAAACATTTGGTATTCAAAATGACACTTGATCCTATACGGCATCATGCACTTGACTTCAAAATTTATATTCAAAGTGTGCCAGACAATTCTTGCAAAATTTCAAATATTTAGGTTGTTTTAAACCATTATCTTTTTCATGTATTGGATGCTGAAAATGTGAAAAATACTTTGGTATGAAACCAACTGGTGAATAATTTCCAGCAAAACAACCACTTCCAAGACATGATTTAGAATTAGAACAAATGTGCTTATGAAGCATAGAAAGATATCCTTGATGCATTGTCAATGTTTGGCTAGGGTTATTTTTGGAGAAAATAACTCCTTATTCCTAGAATAGTGATCTTCAATACAAGTAAATGCCGGAGAAGAGAGATCATCGTGTGACGCAACAAAACTAAAATTGGACCCCCAAGGAGCGCTGGTGTGTCTACAATCGCTCTGTCAGCATTTTCCCTTGGTTTACCCCGTTCTTTTCCTCCAGCCTGAGTCTTAATTGACTTCTTCTTTCTTCGGGTTTATTTATCAAATTCGTAGAATTTGATAAATAAATACTATCCACAATGGTTGGACTTTAATTTATATTCCAGACTTTATATTATCTCCAAGCCTTATAACCAATGTTTAACTTTCAACACTTTGTATTTATACTCCACGTTTCTTTTTAAATAAATAACTTGTAATGAACTTTCGGCTCTATATTTCACCACCCGGCCTTACAACAATCACGCTCTAGACTTATGCTAATTATCCGCCAATCGTTTAATTAAACAATTTCATTATACTCCGGCCCCACCTATATATATCAATAACCAATCAAACACTCGTATCGTACCTGGCTATCCTCCGCACACCTTGGTTAACCTCCGGGCAAGTTCAACGTGCGACCACCGTCCGATGGCCCTTCTCCAAATCAACGACTCTTGGCAATTTCGCTCGGCTTCCAACGTCGGGCTTTAACGTGCGATGGCGTGGGTTAAACGGTTGTTTTCCGGGGTCACTTTGCCACGTGTCGCATTCCCTATGGAATCGCTCGCGAATAGAAAATACCGCCTACTCCGCAAAAGCGGTGCGATATGGGCAACCCGCTTTTGTGATTCCGCTCGTGGTTTTGGTAGAGGGCTTGACCACGGGTGCATGTCTGGTTCCGCTATCCTTTTGTTTGTTAACTCATGTCCAATCCTCGGGTTAGGTTCCGAAAGCACGACAATTTTGTCTCTTTATTAAGCGGGATTTCAACAATCTTGTCTCTTTATTAAGCGGGATTTTTATATTTGAACAGTGTTCACGACCCCGGTTCTCTTAAGTCGAGCCCGCCGGACTTCAAACGGCGATAAACCATAATTCAAACCAAATTCGCATTCCAAAATAGCCTGCTGACGTCGGCCAATTTTGTGACACGAATTTCTTATCAAATTCGCCCTAATATTTTACGGGTCCGGATTTCCACTGCGCGAGCGGCCCAAACAAAGATCCGCTCCAATCAATTTCTGCCACGTGTCCTCAATAAAACTTGCCCTGCTCCCAGCTGCCGGTGCATTCGATGGCGTTTAAGGTGATGGGACATGGATATGGCGATTTCATATCATTCGCATTAACATTTAACGCTGTTCAATTAAGTTTTCACATCAAATCTACATTAATTAATTTTTAACACTGTTCAAGATCAGACCTCCACTCCTCTGAGCGATTTCGCACGCTCCAATTTGATCCGGCCTTCGGCTCTCATTATTAATGATCAGAGATTCATTATGACGGCCGTCCTTCGATTGCATTGCAGACGGGTCGACATAAAAAATGGTGTTTAGCCATGGTTTTTTAGACAAGCCGGTTGCTGGATTACACTATCTGGTAACTGTGACGATAAGGAGAAGTGGCCAGCGGAACTTCTGCCTAGACTTTGTTGCATATTTCCATTTCTCTTGGTTCTGTCTCTATCTGTCTTCCTCTGTTAATTGGAATTCGGCTTCTTCGTCTCTTGTGCCCACTGCGCCTGCGCCTGAGATTGCACCCATGCCTCGCGTGCGTCATAGGATGCGTTGCCGCAGGGGGAGCACTAGAGGTCAATCCCGGCGCGCTCCCTCCAGCACCTCAACAGAGATGACTTCCGGCCAGTCCAATGATTATTACTTAGGTCGATATCCAAATACTAGGAGTGGGCGGGGTCGGCTTGTAGCATCTGGCCACCGTATGGATTCCCCTGCTCCTGGCTTCCCCACCGCTAGTTCACCTTCTCCCACGACACGCACTGCGCAATTTTCCTTTGATTTCACTCTCAACCGCCCGCGAATCACAGTTGTAGTCACTGTGGTCTTCCGTGAGGAGGCCCAAACGGAGGAAGAATGCACCCGTCCGGCGGGTCTGAGCTCGGAAAAAGCCAGCCAGCATTCGGGCCTTCAGGAGGGGAGCCGTGGCATGCATGTGGAGGTAGCACCTAGCGATCCTAGACCTTCCGAAGGATGGTGCCGAATCGTGGAGGAACCAGCGGAGGATTAGTTTGGTTAATTTGTTTTTCTTGCTTAGCAGGCCCAGTTAATTGGGCTGCTTTTAGTTTATTTTACTGTGCTGGACCTTTAAGTAATATTTTTGAATTTTGTAAATTAAACGTTCAAGACTGGTTTCCCCGTATGAGGGCAGTCTTCTTAATTTTTTGATTTTTTGATGACAAATTTGCCATGAGTATGGCCAGGCAATGTTTTGGACTTCGGTGTAATTTTATTCGCAATGTTAATAGATTAACTTTACTTTGAATTCTCACATGATTAGCGTTTTTCTTGATCTGTTCAAGGATTTTGGGTACTTTAATTTGTATTTGGAACAATGGACGTCAGTACTCTATCTGTTGCTTTATTGTTCTACATACTACTATTTCACTTTCTTATAGATGCCTCGGGCATATTTGAATGCTTTCTCAGATTGTCGATAATCTCCATGTGGACCGTTACTGGATTTTATATCATGTCCCTGTATGTGACATGGGGTATTTTTCTATCATTGTCTGGGGTGGGACTTCCACTTTTCTCGATGGATATTTGGGTTCCAATCTTCAGATGTGAAAATGTAATGACTTCATGGACTATTTTACATCATATAATATATTCAAAACAACGTTTTTTCTCTTGTGAAAAAAAAATGATTAATGTTTATCACTCTGCCTTCAAAACTAGCGATGCCGGTCTATGTTGCTGGTTTATTGATATGGTCTGATGGTATTTTTATATTTTGGACATATCACACTCCTCACATGATTAGCGTTTTTCTCTGTTCAAGGATTTTTGGTACTTTAATTTGTATTTGGAACAATGGACGTCGGTACTCTATCTGTTGCTTTACTATTCTACATACTGCTATTTCACTTTCTTATAGATGCCTCGGGCATATTTGGATGCTTTCTCAGATTGTCGATAATCTCCATGTGGACCGTTACTGGGTTTTATATCAAGTCGCTGTATGTGACATGGGCTATTTTTCTATCATTGTCTGGGGTGGGACTTCCACTTTTCTGGATGGATATTTGGGTTCCAATCTTAAGATGTGAAAATGTAATGACTTCATGGACTGTTTTACTTCATACAATATATTGAAAACATCGTGTTTTCTCTTGTGGAAAAAAAAATGATTAATGTTTATCACTATGCCTTCAAAACTAGCGATGCTGGTCTATGTTGCTGGTTTATTGATATGGTCTGATGGTCTTTTTATATTTTGGACATATAACACTCCTCACATGATTAGCGTTTTTCTCTGTTGCAGGATTTTGGGTACTTTAATTTGTATTTGGAACAATGGACGTCGGTACTTTATCTGTTGCTTTACTATTCTACATACTGCTATTTCACTTTCTTATAGATGCCTCGGGCATATTTGGATGCTTTCTCAGATTGTCGATAATCTCCATGTGGACCGTTACTGGGTTTTATATCAAGTCCCCGTATGTGACATGGGGTATTTTTCTATCACTGTCTGGGGTGGGACTTCCACTTTTCTGGATGGATATTTGGGTTCCAATCTTCAGATGTGAAAATGTAATGACTTCATGGACTGTTTTACTTCATATAATATATTCAAAACAACGTTTTTTTCTCTTGTGAAAAAAAAAATGATTAATGTTTATCACTCTGCCTTCAAAACTAGCGATGCTGGTCTATGTTGCTGGTTTATTGATATGGTCTGATAGTCTTTTTATATTTTGGACATATCACACTCCTCACATGATTATGATTAGCGTTTTTCTCTGTTGCAGGGTTTTGGGTACTTTAATTTGTATTTGGAACAATGGACGTCGGTACTCTATCTGTTGCTTTACTATTCTACATACTGATATTTCACTTTCATGGACTGTTTTACTTCATATAATATCTTCACTTTCATGGACTGTTTTACTTCACTGTTGTAGGGTTTTGGGTACTTTAATTTGTATTTGGAACAATGGACGTCGGTACTCTATCTGTTGCTTTACTATTCTACATACTGCTATTTCACTTTCATGGACTGTTTTACTTCATATAATATCTTCACTTTAATGGACTGTTTTACTTCACTGTTGTAGGGTTTTGGGTACTTTAATTTGTATTTGGAACAATGGACGTCGGTACTCTATCTGTTGCTTTACTATTCTACATACTGCTATTTCACTTTCATGGACTCTTTTACTTCATATAATATCTTCACTTTCATGGACTGTTTTACTTCATATAATATCTTCACTTTCATGGACTGTTTTACTTCACTGTTGTAGGGTTTTGGGTACTTTAATTTGTATTTGGAACAATGGACGTCGGTACTCTATCTGTTGCTTTATTATTCTACATACTGCTATTTCACTTTCATGGATTGTTTTACTTCATATAATATCTTCAAAACAGCGTTTCTCGTCTTTTAAAATTTTAATTTTTTTTTTTTAAATTGAACCCTCCGTCGGTCTACCGACGCCTTGTAGACATCGGAACTGCGACAACCCAGAAACGTCGGAAGAGAGACAGTATGAAAACGTCGGAAGAGCGACGTTCCAAACGTCGGAAGAGTGACGTCTAAAACTTCGAACCACGTTTAGTCGGAATTGTGACAGTTTACAAGCGTCGGAAGAGCGACGCCAAAACGTTGGACCACGTTTAGTCGGAACTGCGACGGTTTATAAGCGTCGGAAGAGCGATGTCCAAAACGTCGGACCACGCTACGTCGGAATTGCGACGGTTTATAAGTGTCGGAAGAGCGACGTTCCAAACGTCGAACCACATTTCACCGGAAGTGCGACAGTTTACAAACGTCGGAGGCGCGACGGTTTGTGAGACGTCGGAAGAGTGACGCTTGTTCGGAACGACGGAAGAAGTGTCGATAGTGCGACACTTTTTACTTGTGTCGGAACGGCGACGGCATGACAAACCACGGTTTGTCTGCCCCCGAACTGTCGCTCTTGCGACGACTATGTGTCGGAATAGCGACGAATTGGCCGTCGGAATTTCCGCCAAATTCTCTAGTGTTATTTATCTTCTCTTGTTGTGGCTAAGACAAAGATGTCTTTCTCCCTCAATGATCTCTCCTTCTTGTGTGTGATGCACAAATGGATGAGTTATAATGTCCTCATGTCACGTTGTATATATACCATACACAAGGGCTTCCTCCAATTTCATATAAGGGCTTGAACAATGGTCATAAACCTAATTAACATTAGGCCTACCTTGACTCATTATGTGCAAACCCAATGAATAACTTCAAAAATTCATATCTCACTGAGGACAACTCAAAATTTGACAATTCTCGAAGCGTTGGATTCTCCTTTCCGCCCTCTATCATCTCATGCCATCACATGTCCAAAATTCTCCATAGAAATTCCCCAAAAAACGATTGGTGCAAAACCCCAAGCTTGGGTTCCAAGCTCACAAGTGACTCTTGTGGCGTTTTTCCCTCCAAACCCTGAACCCTAAGGCTTGGAGTACCTCCCAAGCTACCCAAAAATAAACACTCCTTGTTAGCAAGGGAGGTACTTCCAAGACTATGAAGTAACTCTCCATCATTATCACTACTCGCAACACGCCCAACTCTTGGCGCCCACAATTGCAACAATCCATGTTCTGTGAACTACGCCTCTCAGAAGTGTCACTGTCACTGCTGTAAGAATATTATTTCTTCTTCTTCTCCTATATCGCTTTTCAATATCTCCATGCTTCCTTCTTGGTAGTTGTAGGAGCACCCATGCTCCCTACTGACCATGCGCTCTTATTGGGCTGCAAATTCTCCCTCTGAACCTGCAAGCTCCTGCTAGAACTCGACTCCCTCTGAGCCTTTGGAAAATGTTCTTCTTTGCTGAAAATTGTACCTTCCCCTCTGAAGCCTGCACCTACACCTGCTCCACTTGCTTCTTCTTCTTTCCATGATCATCAGGCTTTCCATTCAACCTATAGAGACCATGTCCTCTAACTCCATGTACAATCTCATCGGCGCTAGAGCCTCTAGGTCTGAGTCTTGCCTTCCCATCCTGGAACAAGACCTAAAACCCCTTCTTCTTGATCATAGAGATAGAAATCACGCTATATCTGAGTCCTGGTAAAAACAATACATCCTGGACCTGCGTCACTCGTCCACTCTCCATTTTGAATGGCATAAAAACCCGAACAATCCACTTCTTATAGAATCATATCAATATGAGATTTCCAATGACCAAGTCAAACCACGTTCTAGCTACAAGTACTCGCAAGTAAACAAAAGGATGCCACTTTCTTACTTCAACTTCCATACCACCGCAATATTCAGACCTATCCAATACTGCTTAAATTTTCAACCTCTGCAAAACCACTACAACTTCGGACCTCTGCAAAACCTCTGCAACTTCGGACTTCTCATTGAAATTTCAAACCTTTGTATAACTACTACAATTTTCCAATTTTCGGGTCTATGAAACACTTGTAATTTCAATATGAGCAAACTTCTTTATATTTCCATTAGGAGAAAACTTCTTATAGTTTCTTGGTTCTCCTTGCTTCTTGATAATCCTTGTAACAACCCCACGTTAAAATTTCATGTAATAAAATTTAATAAAGGAAAAATAAGACCACGGTTAAGGGACACTTATTCCAAGCTTAATGTTGGCAAAAATATCCTAGTGGGCATCACTTGTTGTGTTTTATGGCTAAGGGGAAATTGGAAAAGGAAATAACTAAGGCTTTCAAAAGGAAAAGAGTATTTTTTGCATTTATTTATGAAAATAAAGGAAATTGGGAGAAAAGGAAGGTGAAAAAGGTCACAGGTTGCATGTGAGGAGGAAAATGAAGGAAAATAATGGAAAATTAAAGAAATTAGAGGCCTCATCAATAAAAAGACCTCAGAGCATCAGTCGGTAGCCTTTTGTCAATTCAATTTTTGAATTAGTCTCAAAGAGGAGAAGAGTAGCAAGAGGGGAAAGAAAGCAAACAAGCAAAGGAAGGACAAGCAAGGAAAGGAAAGGAAAGAAAAGCAAGCAAAAGTTGCATCAAGAATATTCAACGGGAATACTTGCAAGTAACTAGATACATGTATGATTTCCTAGTATTTTTTGACATGCATGGTATGTGCATGTTGATATTTGGTTCTTTTGCTCTCATTGGCATGAGTTTTGTCAGGTTGGACAGTGGATTTTAGCCAAGCCTTGCCATTTTCGGATAACCATGGTGTGATGGGGTCGTTCTTGGTTTGAGCTTTGGATTTCTGAAATATTTTGGAACCTGGTGATCAGGTGGTCTCAGGAAAATTACCAAAGGCCTAGGAATCCCTTGACCACTAATGGTGAGATACACAGTTTAGCCTAGAAGTGGAGACTGGAGAATTCCTCAAGGTATTGGAGAATAAATTTTGAGGCATCCAAGCTCGGTTCAATTTTGTGATCTCGGTACCGGTTTAGGTGAGATCATGGTATGGTGAGGGTGGATGTGGTTTAACCTTTGGATTCCATTGGTTGTGGTTGGATTGGTTTATCCAATGAGATCCCGCATTCATGCTTGGAATATGGTGCTGATGTTTTGGGTAGCATAAGATGTGCTCTAGCACCGAAATTTTGTGGAGGGACTAGAACACATGAGATCTCCAAGACCCAGAAATTGTTTGAACAAATTCCACCTGGAATGAATGTTATTCAAATAATTAATTATTTTTAATGGAGCCTAGGTTAAAACTTATGGAATTAAAATAATTAAAGTGAATTTATATAAATGTGGGTGATAAGCTTCTAAGTGACGAGGATCAAGTCTGTTTTAGAATAAATAATAGATCACGGTCGTTGATTTATCAACGGGAAAAGTATAAATGAATACTTGTGGGTCAGTTGGAGACACATCGGGAAAATACTCAGTAACCTAAGGGAAGTCGATACTCCAGGAGAAGAGTTCGCTTTCAGAGGGAGAGTTGTAGGGTTAAGGAAGAGGAGGGTATTAGCGGTAGTCAGAGACTGAGGAGGAGGGACGCAGAGCAGCAGAGAGACAGCATAGAGGGACAACGCAGAGAGGCAGGGAAACAGAGGACGCAGAGGTGACGTAGTGGAGATTGGAGTGTCTCCAGAGTGTCAGAATTTCTCCAGTGACTAAAGGAAAACTATATCAGGTGTTTTCATAAATGTTTCTCCATGATTCTGCAAATCATTCCTTGTAAAGAGATTTTTGATGAAGAATAATAAATAAACCCTCATCTGCTGCATCGGTTTTCCCGCATTGGGTTTTTCCAGGGACAATTGTCCAAAAAAAACTGTGTTGATGTGATTGATTCTTGTGCTTGCATTTCACTTTTCTTTTCTCTATGTAATTATGTGATAACTGCAATAGAATTTATTTCGTTGTTTACTGAAGGGTTTTTCTAAATAAATTATTGAGAAATATAAGTAGGAGAAATAAATCAATTACTGCAGTAGAATTTCAAGTTAGAAATTTTCACATATAGCACGAAGGTGATTGGCTGAAAGAAATATTTAGTTCAACCAATCTATGGTTGGGTGGTACGTGGAAGTTCCGAACCTGGTTGGCTTTTTCCTATGTCTAATAAGAGACAAGTTTCTCTTGTTGTTAATAAGGAAATGTACTTGTTATTATGTGGCTTTAATGGTTGTTTTCTCATTGTTCCTTATATGGTTATGTGTTGGTTATAAGCATGGTTATATGAAATTTCTTAGTCATGGCTCTTCATGTTTTTATTTGTAATTGAATGAATAATGAATGCAAGGCCTAATTGATGTTATAGCATCTAATTTGAGAAGGCAGTGACCCTTATTTTTAAACCTTAGATAAGTTTTTCAGTCCCTTATGTTTAAACTTGCATTCATGACCTATAGGTTTCATATTTACCAAGCCTTTGACAGAGTTTCAGTCTTGGTTGGGGAAGGTCAGGTCAATTCCTGATTTCATTTTTTATTAACAAGTATTGTCTCTATGTCATTTATCATCTCTAGAAGTTTCACTAAAATCTGTTCATAGGCCTGAGTCTTGGCCCTAAAAAAGTGGCTCAGAATTCAGAGTAGCTGGCATAGAACTGAACAGAAAATTCCATAGCCCCTGGGAAATAGGCCTGTGGGAGTGACTGGAGACTCATAGTCACTTGGAGGACTTCGAAATGGAGTGACTAGGGCTCTAAGTCAGGGAAAAAGAGATTCATCTCAAGGGTTTGACACTTAGAGTGGTTGGGTTGCTCCTGGAGGTCCTGTGGCACTTGAGGGAAGTCAGTAAGGTCTTAGGTTGTGGACTCAATTTCCTTAAGGTCATATAGGAGGTTGAGTTTTATCATAGTCACCCTTAGCTCATGTTTACCCCGGGCAAGTCGGTGAAAGTGGGTAAATGTGGTAGTAGGTGCGTTACAGAGTGGTATCATAGCAGGTTGCGCTCTCTTTAGGTAAGTCTAATGTTGTCAAGGTTATGGTTGTAATGCATGGGGTCATGGTATACAATTGGTATGGTCATGCATGATGTTGTTATGTTGTTATGTTGATTGCATGGTATGCTTATGATATCTATTTGGTTTATCTGGAATGGTACACTTGCAGGAAGAAGAGAATCCAAGATGTCAAGAAAAATGGTAGGCTACAGTTCCCGTGACTCTCCCTATAGATCAGTTGGGCAGCAAGGAGAAGAGTACTCTCTTGGTATAGCAGATACATTGAGAAGCTTGAGGGCAGAGATTAGAATTTGCAAAGCATACAATGACAGGTTGGTTGAGGCTAACAGGGAAAGTTGAGGATCAATCAAGAGTAGGAAGAGAAAACTAATGGAGGCTATGGTTGCAGGTCTTGGTTCGGATACAAATGGGATAGAGGGGACACAGTTAGAGGTGAAATATCACTGGATACACCTAATAGGAGGACTGATATGTATGGGCATCATTCTAGTTCCTCATACAGGAGACATCATCACAATCATCACCATCATCGTCCTTATAGGAGGAAGAAGTATTTACCTAAGGAGTTCAAGAAATTGAAGCCTCCTACATTTGATGGAGAGATGAAGTCAGAAGATGCATAGGCATGGTTTCTTGGGATGAAGAGATTCTTCAGATTGCATAACTATTTAGAAAACATGAAATCCAAGATAGCCACCTTTAATCTTAAAGGGAAAGCATACATATGGTGGAAAGATGTGAATAATGTCAAGGGAATTCGGGAGGAAGACTTCGAGAGGGTCTTCAAGAAGAAGTAAATATCAGAGAGGTAATATGATGATAGAGCTAAGGAGTTTTATGAGCTACAAATGGGTTCTATGGCAGATGATGAGTATACTAGTAGGTTCTTGGAGTTGTTGAGATATGTGCCATATCTCAAGGAGGAGAAGGCTACGATTCATAGATTCATCAATGGATTGTTAGTAGCATATAGAGATCGGATTGAGTTTGATGAGCCTAGATCGTTAGAGGAATCCATAAAGAAGTTGAAGCATTGATATGAACAGGAAAAGCGCAAAGTTGAACCTAAATGTGACTTGAAAGGAACTGAGAAAGTTAAAGGAAAGTGGCCACCGAAGCGGGGAAGACCTCAAGATGCAGGTAGGATATAAAATGTGGTTCCTTACAGGAAGTTCAATACAGTTGAGAAGGGACATGGGTCGCAGCCTAGATAGCAGCAGACTAGAGGTAATGGTAGAGTATCGTTGCAGTGTTGGATATGTGACAATGATCATTGTAAGAAGGATTATCCATTGTACTAGGGAGGTAGGCCTCAGATCTATAGTGCTCAGGAGGCACAGACAGTTGGGGATGTTGGTCATAGTATTCCTCAGATTTATGCAATTGTGGACAACAAGAAGGAGGGTCACCGTGCATCTATTATTGAGATGGATGGTAAGATTTGTGATCAAGTTATTTCTATTTTCATTGATCCTAGATCTAATTATATTTATGTTAATCCTAACCTCGTGGATAAGTGTGGCTTGAGAAAAGAAGTGCATGCAAAGTCTTGGTTGGTGCAGTTGCCTACAAGTACTAAAAAGAGAGTTCATCACTAGGTAAGATCTTGTGCATTTGAGTTGAATGGTATGCCTACAACAACACATTTGGATGTACTACCATTGGGGTCATATAGTATGATTTTGGGTGTGGACTGGTTGTATCTTCATGGAACCAAGGTATATTGCTATGACAAGGCTATTGAGAGTCTGGATGATAATGGGGAAAAGAGAATCTTATAGGGAAATAATAAGCCTACATTAGTGAGGATGGTCACAACTATGCAGGCTAAGCGCAGTTGTAGGAAGGGGTGTGTGATGTTTGCAGTTCATATTTCCAGTAACAAGGGAAATGATGTTGAGAATGCAGAAATCTTCAAGAGGTGTCCAGTCTTGCAACACTTTTAGGATGTGTTTCCAACAGATATTCTAGAGTTTCCTCCTCATAGGGAAGTATACTTTTCTAATGAGTTGGTACCAGGGGCGGCACCGACATCAAAGACACCTTACAAAATGAGCACACAAGAGTTGGGAGAGTTGAAGTTGCAACTAAAGGAAATGCTTGATAAGGGATACATTAGACCAAGTGAATCGCCTTGGGGTGTGCCAGTATTTTTCGTGAAGAAAAAGGATGGTACTCTGACTCTCAGGTTGTGCATTGATTATAGGTAACTAAACAAGATGATGATCAAGAATAGGTACCCATTGTCGAGGATTGATGACTTGTTCGATCAGTTGAAGGGAGAAACAATGTTCTCAAAGATTGATTTGAGATAAAGATACCATCAGGTACGCATCAAAGAAGAGGGCATCTACAAGACTGCTTTCAAGACCAGGTATGGGCATTATGAGTTTGTTGTAGTTCCATTCGGTTTTACTAATGCTCCAGCTATGTTTATGTGCTTGATGAATAGTGTGGTGCGTCCTTATTTGGACAAGTTTTTTATTGTATTCATTAATGACATCTTGGTATATTCTAAGAATGAGGAAGAACATGTCGAGCATTTAGCAGCAGCATTGAGGTTTCTAAGAGAGCATCAGTTGTATGCCAAGCTTAGCAAGTGCAGTTTCTGTTAGAAAGGGGTACATTACTTGGGACATGTTGTTTCCAAGGCAGGTATAGCAGTAGATCCAGAAAAGATAAAAGCTATCATGGAATGGGAAGCTCCTAGAAATGTGGATGAAGTCAAGTCACTCATGGGACTAGCAAGTTACTGTATGAGGTTCATCAGGAAATTCTCACGCATTGCTTATCATATTACATCATTGCAGAGGAAAGGTAAGAAGTTTGAATGGATAGAAGAGTGTGCAACTAGTTTTGAGCAGTTGAAGCAGTTGTTAACAAATGCTCTAATGTTAAAGATTGCAAATTCGGATAAAGAGTTCATAGCGTGTACAGAAGCTTGCAAGAGAGGGCTTGGTGGAGTCTTTATGCATGAAGTACAATTGATATGCTATGAGTCTAGGAGACTAAATGAGCACGAACATAATTATCTATCACACAATCTTGAGTTAGCAACGATCATAAATGCATTGAATATGTGGAGACACTATGTTCTTGGCAGAAGGTTTGTACTAATGAGTGATCAAAATGGGTTGAGATATTTGTTTGACCAACTAAATTTGAATGCCAGGCAAGCTAGATGGTTGGCTACCCTTAATGAGTTTGACTTTGAGATTGGATACATTAAGGGAAAAGAGAACAGGGTTACATATGCTCTCGACAAGAAAGTGCAGTTGAACCATGTTGCAATAGTGAGCTCATACAGGAAAGATTTATAGGATCAAATCTTATAGGCACGACAACAAGATGACAAGTACAGGGAGCTTATGCTCAGGTTACAACAGGATACAGGTGATCAAGATGCGGACTATCGTCTCACGAGATATGGTTTGGTGAAATTCAAGGACTTGATATGTGTGTCGAATGAAAGTGAACTCAGGAAGCTTATCTTGATGGAGTTTCATGCCAAACCATATTCAGTTCACCCGGGATATCAAAAGACATTGACAACATTGAAGAGTTTCTACTACTAACTGAACCTGAAAAAGGAAGTGGCAGAATTTGTGGCTAGATGTTTAGACTGTCAAAGGGTCAAAGCAAAGTGTAAGCATCAAGTCCTTGTTTCTTTGTTAAAGATGGATTGACAAAATGTCTTCCCTTTTCTTTGCTTTGTCCAATTAATTTGTCATGGATATAACTTCTTCATGATGCCTTCTCTTGTTTTGATGAAATTCCTCCTTAAGCTTGGTGAGCTCCTCATCTCTTTCTTGTACTTGAAGCTTGAAAAGTTCAACTTCCTTCCTTGTCTTGTCAAGGTCATAGTCACCATCTTGTGCTTGCTTCTTGAGCTCCTCATTTTCCTTTTTCAAAATACTTATATCTTTTAGGGCAGCTACAAGTTTTTCCATGAGATCTTCTTCATTTTCTTCATCTTCTAGGTATTCCTTGGCCTGGATGTCTACACTCTTGTTTTTAACTTCCTTTATGGGTTCTGGATTTCCTCTTGATTAGAGGACATGGTCAATGCTCCTTTTGAGTGAATATCTTGAAGTTTGTCCCACGTATCTTTTGCCAATGAACGTTTTTCCACTTTGGCCTTTATAGGATCTGGTATCCCACTCAAGATTGCCTTCATCTCTCTTGCATTATATTCTTTGGATTCTTCTTCCATCATGCTTTCAGTAATCACTGAGTCCCAGACTTCAAAGCCTTGATCCATTAAGAAATTCTGGAAGCTTTCCCAATTTGATTATATTCAATTTTCAAGGTTGAGAAAGAGCCATCTTTAGAAGGATTGGAGGCTTTCTTCCTTGGCTTTTCCATTTGTGTTCTAAGGATCTACCTTCAAGCTCTTAGGCTATGACTGAAGATACTGGCTCTAATACCAATTGTTAGAAATACTGAGAGGGGGGGTGAATCAATATTTCTTTTTCGATTGTTACTTTACTAGTTAAGATCACTTAGATAAACACAAAATGAACAATGAGAATACATATTTTTATTAATAACGAGGACTCTAATCCTCTTCTTTACAATAAATCAAATACAATAATAATTAGGGATCCAACCCTAGATGAAGACACCAATCTTCAATCTCCCAGGCTCCAACATATACTTTTCCAAGCACCAACTTGGACTTCACGAGGCTCCAACCTCTAAGGCTCCAGCCCTATCTTCCAAGGCTTCAACCTTGTCTTTATGAGGCACCAACCTTTAGGGCTCCAACCCTATCTTTGGTACAAGCTCCACCCTGGTCTTCTTAAGTACTTCTATCCTATAGGGTTCCAACCCACGACTTCAATTTGTTAAGATAAGTTTAATGATTCTTCAAGGCTCCCAATACCTTCTACAACGAGCCCTGACAATATCTTCACCTTCAGCACTGCGTTCAATTGATCTTCAAAGTAATTAGATCAACAATGAAAAAATTGTATTCTTAGAAGGTGTCTCTGCAAATCTTCATGTTACCCAAACAAGTTTCTTCATGGTTACCTCATGATGGCCTCATCATGGGTCTTCAAGAATGTATCCAATAGGATTCAATAAGTCTGCATACAATGTCCTTCAACAAGTTGATTTACCAAGACTTCAAGGATCCTTCAATAATGCTTTGGTGATATGTCAAGCAAAGCATAAACTGTCTTCAATAGGTTGCTCTAGTTCTGCACCAAATGATTCTTTCAACAAACCACCATTAATTTTCAAGTATAGGTCTCAAGCTATATACAAAGAAGGGATGCTTCAAATTAACATGCCACCATAAGTCTTCAAGGAATGTAGGCTCCCACAAGTCCTTCCTCCACAAGTCAAGCTTACTCTGTGATTGTTTCACTTATTCCGAGCCTTCCACAAATTAGAACCTTCTTATACTAATCCGAGGTCAAGTCCTCAACAGGTTTGTCCTTCAGGTTCGAGGGTGACACAGTCAGTAATTGAGCTGCCTTTACACACAGTTCTAAGGCACAATACAATACTGCTTCCAAATCCGAGCCAATTTAGGTTTAATTGTTCATGTGTTAGTTCACCACATATTAGAGGTGTAAATGCTAAGTTTGTCCAGGTGATTGTACACAAGTTTTTCCAACGTAATGGTAAGCTTCTAAGCAACACTGCTCCACAGATCTTAGATGTTTAGTGCCACGGGTAGCACATCAAGCTGCCACAAATCCAAACTAAGTTTATTGTTCTCTGTCATGAAGTTTGCACCAAATACAAGTCTTTTTCTAAACCGAGCTACCATAGGACAACCATAGGTCCGAGCCTTAACTGTTGATTGTTCTGATGTTTGTAGCTTCTACACAAGTGAAACCGAGGTGAGGTATATCTCCCTTAGGCAATTGTCCGAGTCTTGATGTTCTTGCAATGGTAAGCTACAGGTTCAAAGTGTTTTAAGGTGATCTGAGCTTTACAAATGTCACTGCCCAAGCCTTTAAGCTATCATAGGTCCGAGCCTTATCCTCCACTGTTGACACTCATATATACTGAGTTTTGTTTAGGTGATTGTCCAAGATTCTAACATTTTCACAACTAGCTTAACACAGCTCTGAGCTCCTATAGACTGGCCCGAGACCCTTGACAGTTCAGTAGTTTCTTACAGGCAACTGTCACAAATCTAAGCTCCACAGTTATTAATTTTCAAGGTATTGTACAAGTGCTAACTCTAAGGTTTTATTCTTAAGAACCAAGCTCTAAAAGAATTGCCTAAACATTATTTTATATCCTTTTCAACCTCCTTTTTTTTCTGTGCTTTCTTCTCTATATTTCTCATCGAAAATGATGGTTGAAATGAGGTGTAGGGATGTCATATTTATACAAGTTTTGACCTATAATGAAGAGACATGTTAGTTGGCCATGAAACCGGCTTGTGCATAGGTAGACTTAGGTCAACTAGCATAAATAATATAATATTCATCTTGAAAAATCATTTTAAATCTATCTATGAGGAGATAGAGGGTGAGTAATAGCTTGTTGGAAAAGGAAAATTGTCCTCTGCAAGTTGGTGTCAATTTCATCCTTAAATAGGCTTATTTTACCATCAATAAAATTATATTTGTAAACTGTCATCATTTCATTGATGGTAGCCTATATGTTTTTGGCATTCAAGGTAAAGGCTCCTTCTTTATTTAAGGCTTGACATTAGGATTAGGGCTTCCAGCATCATGAGCATCATCCAATAAGGCTAAGGTGCCTTTTCAATATGTCTTCATGAGCATCTTCAATCGAGGCTAAGGCTTAGGGCATCCTATTTGCCAATCATTTATCCATGCATGATTATCACATAAGGACAAGGGGGTATTACATGCATGTGCCACGAAGAGTTTTACGGTAAGGGCTTCTTCATTCATCATCATGCATCATTAGATCATTCAAGATAGATCATGAGCATTTAGGGCTTCATTGTTCGTGCTTAGGGTTTTCTCCTAGGGTTTGCATGAGGTTAGGACAACATCTCAAAGGTTAGGACATGTATCACAATAATATTTTCCATCTCCAACAATTCCATATTGACATCAATGACAACTTTGACCAACATGTATGGCCTAAGGCAGTCTCCCAGACAATGGTACAAGGAGTTTGACTCCTTCATGGTGATCCAAAACTTCAGTCGAAGTGAATATGATCATTGTGTGTATTTTAAAGATTTCAATGTTATATTCATTATCTTGGTTTTGTATGTTGACAATATGCTTATTGCAAGCAAAACCATGGAAGAGAATAACAGGTTAAAGGCTCAACTTTCTAGGATGTTTGATATGAAGGATCTTGGAGCTGCAAAACAGATCTTGGGCATTGAGATACACAAAGATATGAAAAATGGATAGATCTAGTTATCACAACAGAAGTATGTGGAGGAAATGCTTTCAAAGTTCGGTAGGAACAATGTGAAGCCTATTATTGTTCCTTTAGCTTTCCATTTTAAGATTTTTTTGGGTTTGAGTCCTAGAAGTTAGAATTGATGAAGAAAAGAAGTATATGTCTCATGTACCATATGTAAATGCAATAGGAAACTTAATGTATGTGATGGTGTCTACAAGACCTGACATTTCACATGCAGTTGGAGTTGTCAGTAGGTTCATGGCAAATCTAGGAGAACATTGGCGAGCTGTGAAATGGGTGCTTTGGTATTTGAGAAGCACAAGTGACCATTGTATCATATTTAATGGTTGTGGAGATTTAGTCTACGGATATGTTGATGTTGATTATGTTGGTGACTTGGACAAGAGGATATCTACTACATTATATGTCTTTACTCTTGTAGGTGGAGCAATTAGCTGGATGTCAAAGCTTTCAAGAAATAATTGCTTTGTCCACTACTGAAACAGAGTATATAACTGCTTCAGATACCTGTAAAGAGGCAATCTGGTTGAAAGGTCTACTTGATGAGATTGGAACAATGCAAGAGAAAGTGAATATATTTTGTGACAATTAGAGTGCTATTCATTTGGCTACTATTCCGGCTTATCACAGCGAGACTAAACATATTGATGTAAGATACCATTCTGTAAGACATGTAATCGATGGCGGTAAGGTAGCTCTAAAAAAGGTCCACACATAGGAGAATTGTGCAAACATGTTCACGAAACCAGTATTGGTAGAGAAGGCGAGGTGGTGTTTGGCATCTCTTGGCTTGCAGAAAAGATGATGACTAGGCATGGGCAAGGGATTAGGAAAATTGTTGTCAAAGTGGAGATTGTTAAGAATGACAAATATTGTTACAAATATAATTACCTCAGTAAAGCTGGCTTTACTGTTCAAACAGTTGTGTAACGATAGGAAATTATGTAACAATGTCTTCCTTTTTAAAATGTGGTTGCTTGAGAGGCTTGATGTATGTTGGAGAGTCATTTTTTACCTTCAATAATAAGAATTCCAATCCCTTGTCCCATGGAGGTTTCCTCGACACATTATCATAGTTTTACCACATAAATTCTTATGTTTATTTGTATGATTCAGTTTCCTGTTTATCGTGCATTTTTCTCTCTTGTTTAATTAATGTTTACGGGCTCTGAATACCAACAATGATGCGTTCAACAATACATTATGAATTTAATGTGTGAACCATCCACAACTCTTTGTGAGAGAAGTAAATCTGTACATTCCAGATTATATTTGAACATGGAACGCTCTGTAAATAAGATGCACCCCTATGAGTTCATGCATGTGGATTAGTAGTCTAGATTGAACAATGGCAAGAACTTTTTGTGATATGTTGCAGAAACTTTAATTTCCTGTAATCGTATTGATGAGGAAGGTAATATTTTCATTGTTATTGATTTCAAGTTGATAATACACTGGAGATTTCATTGTTTTTCAAATTCCTACAATGGTTCTTGAATTCCTGCAGTAACTAATTGCTGAGATTGTAAAGTGGCCGTATTGCTGAGATTGTTAAGTGATCGTGTTGGGAAAAGGAGTGGAAAATTTGGTTCTTGAATTCCTGCAGTAACTAATTGCTGAGATTGTAAAGTGGCCGTATTGCTGAGATTGTAAAGTGATCGTGTTGGGAAAAGGAGTGGAAAATTTTTCTGATTAATGTTGCAGGAAAGGCTAGCTTTACCTTTACCCTGCACCAATAAAAAAATGTGGAAAAATAATTGATCTACTCAAGAAATTCAATTGGAGGAGCATACACCCTGAATACTGGATACTTGGCACTTTGTGATGATGGTAGTTTGGCTAAGCTACTTTGGTGGTGGGTAATTATCTGAAATTTCAAATGGCCACTGAAAGCCAACAAATCTTCTTTCTGCAAGAAAGATGAACGATCAATCATCTTTCGATTTCATGTGCATAATCTGTTCAGGTATGGAAAGAGCTATCAGACCTTTATTGGTTTTTTTCTTGTCTGGATTGAAGCTATACGGAGGAATGCTTAAGATCATGGTAACTTGTGATGATGGTAGTAGATGAACCATCAATCATCTTTCGATTTCATGTGCATAATCTGTTCAGGTATGGAAAGAGCTATCAGACCTTTATTGGTTTTTGTCTTGTCTGGAATGGAGCTATACGGAGGAATGCTTAAGATCATGGTAACTTGTGATGATGGTAGTAGATGAACCATCTATCATCTTTCGATTTCATGTGCATAATCTGTTCAGGTATGGAAAGAGCTATCAGACCTTTATTGGTTTTTGTCTTGTCTGGAATGGAGCTATACGGAAGAATGCTTAAGATCAGGGTAACTTCCGATGATGGTAGTTTGGCTAAGCCACTTTGGTGGTGGAAAATTGTATGAAAATTCAAATGTCCACGGAAAGCTCAGATATTTATGTGGGTTACAATTCACAAATGACTCACGTGGGAAGCCTTGCTAAAGGAGAAACAAAAATGGGCCCAGCATATCTCCTTTGTACAAGAATGATGAAGAAACTGTCAATCGTCTCTTCATTTCATGTGTTTCTTTTGTTCGGGTATGGAAAGAGATATCAGACCTTAGTGGTTTTAGCGTTGTTTGGAATTGAGTAATACAGAGGAGTGCTTAAGATCATAGGCAGATAATCATGCTATTAAAGCACTTTCGCTGATAGCTGCTTGGGGAATATGGCTTGCTAAAATGCAACATTGTTTAAGTATTGTCATAGAGTGCCCTCGTAATGCACCGTTCGAAGTATTTTAGTAACATTGTTTAAGGATTGTCATATTGTACCCTCGTAATGCAGCGTTCAAAGTAAGTTCATCCTAGACAGTTTTCCAAATTTCCACATGTCCAAAGAAATCTGGAAAGCAGGCAGTTGCTAAACAGATAGACAAGACTGGAGCATGGGCATACTTTGATGGGGTATGTGAAGGTCAGCCTGCTGCATGTGGAACTGGAGGTATAATTCATGTGAATGATTCCATCGTTTTTTGGAGGAGGTTTCAACAATTTTCTTGAACGGATAGCTATTAAATAACTTTCAATTTTCTCTACGGACAAAGTGATCATAAAAGTGCAAATCTTCGGTGATCCAATGGTGGTTATAAATTGAATGAATGGCATAAAAATTCTGGAGAACTAATTTTTGAGGCTATGTTGAGAGAGATCCAACTGTTCAATCCCAATTTTAACATAACACAATTCTCCATATTTATAGGGCAAGGATTACAGAGGTGGATGGGCTATCAAAGGCAGGACTGTGGATGGATTCAGGGGTATGGCATATTCAAGAGGATGGATCCAGGTATGTGGCATATTCAAGAATTCAAGGATTTCCAGTCATCTGACTATCATCATCCACCTTACTTTTCATAGAGACTTATCGTGATATCAGTTTTTTTTTTTTTTGGAACTTCTGGAGAAGATATGTATATTTCACTTTTAATTATATCAACACTGTAAGGGATTGCTTTTAAGGTATCTTTGGATGTATGGGGTTAGATGGGCAAATAATACTCTGAAACTATTTTGACATTTCTGGAATTCTTAATTTTGTGGAGGGCTACCGTATTACCCTCCCATTTTGATTCAGTTTGAAATATCAATGCATGAGAATGCAAACTTTTTATCTATTTTTCCCCACTATATCTATAATGAAGCCTTAACAAGCTGTGCTTATTGAAACCTTATAGGTAATAAAGGGAGTGGAATCGTGGTTACTTGATTAATTTATCATTCTGTAATCCACATATAGTATAAAATGGTATAATGAATAGCAATAACCGATGGGAGATTTAAAGCCATGCATGTGAAGAGACTTTCACTGGAGGAAAGGATTGGAGTTTATTGTTGGATATTTAAGATGGTTTCTATGAAGGAATTGTGTTAACTATTATAAGATTTGGATCAGTATATTGACTTTTTTAATTGTGATTTGATTGACTTTTTAATGGTGATTTGACCAAATTTAATTGTATATGGATCCAAATTGTACAGTGGTTAAACTGCTCTTTTATGAGACAATTTTAACATTTTATAGACAGAATGCTGAGTTATTTGATTAAAACGAATAATGAATACCCACTACTGAATAGTACAGATACAATGTCATACATGTGAAGAGTCTTTTGAAACTGGAAATGAAAAAAGGATTTAGGATTCAGAGTTTATAGTCAGAAATCTAAAATGGTTGTCATTTTATAAAGACATATATTATATTAAAGACCTTATGAGAGTTGTCTTTAATTGCCTTTCTGTCAAAATTCCAAACCACTCATTTTTGCCCTTCTGTCAAAAACTCCAAACTCCTCATTTATAAAATAAATGACATAGAAAACTATGGCCCTACAGTTTTACAAAAATCGGTTGTATTAAAAACGAGCGTATTCGATCTATGGTTTTTAAAAATGTCGAAGTCAATATATACTGGGAACTGATTTTCCACAAAATTTAATTTCAAAGGATTAAGAAAAACAAATAAAAATAAAAAGCAATCTTGGAAAATTTTCATATAAAATAGCTATCATACATGGATGTTTATGGAATTAAAGTATGAACTTATTTGCAAATCCCTGCATCAAAATAGACATCGTATCACTTTGGACTGTATAATGTATCTATGAACTTATTTGCAAACCTCTACATTAAAATAGACCTTGTATCACCGAAAGGCCTGCAATGATAATGGAGGGAATACCCTCTTATCTAAAGAAAAATACATAATAGTAAATACTAGTGTTTATCATATTTGCAAGCCTCTGCATTAAAAGAGACCTTGTTTCACCGAAAGGCCTGCAATGATAATGGAGAGAATACCCTCTTATTTAAAGAAAAATACATAATAGTAAATACTGGTGTTTATCATATTTGCAAACCTCTGCATTAAAATAGACCTTGTTTCACCGAAAGGCCTGCAATGATAATGGAAGGAATACCCTCTTATGTAAAGAAAAATACATAATAGTAAATACTGGTGTTTATCAATAGCTCTGCAATGATAATGGAGGGAATACCCTCTTACTTAGAAAAATACATTACAGTAAATAATAGTAAATATTAGTGTTTATCAGTGTTCAAATACTGGTGAAAACAAATAATAAGAAATTTTAGACGAATAAAAAAATAAAGAGAACAAGTATAGCAATTACTAAATTTATTAAGATTCAAATATTGGTGAAAATGAATTAGAAGAAAGTTTTAATTGAAGAATACCAAAATTTAAGCAGTCATAAAGAGGAACTCTTCAGCAACAACAAAAGTTCCAGCATCAAAACTTGGTACAAATAATCCAACACGAGAGTTTGAGCACCAAAATGTGATTCAATCAATTTTATTGTGAATATCAAGGAGTGTAGAAGACAATTCCATGTGACTTCAATGGGCTAATTAAAGTAACATATATTAATTGGAAAATTTTAGACCCAAACCATATAGGTGTAATATTATAAAATCGCCCACTTATTATGGGCAGTGTTTCACCCTTACTGTACTGAAAATATTGGAGCAGATTTTACCTAAATCTTCAAAAGTTGCGCTCATGATATATGAAGGATCTCAATTTACAAAACCCATAGGGTAATTCTGTTGCGCGAGATTTATTAAGATCTAGGATTTGAAGGCTTATCAGCTTTTTAAGAGATGATTGTAGCCTTCTCATGCAAAGACCTACTAAGACCTCCTAACCTCGGGGATGCTAGCTGTTCCAAACCTCCCACACTCTTCAGCAATGGCAGGGGATGGCAGAGGATGTCAACATTCAAATCATGACTTCAGCAATGGCAGGGGATGTAAACATTCAAATCATGACTTCAGCAATGGCAGGGGATGCCAACATTCAAATCTAGAATTTCATGAGATCATACTCCCAATGAATCTCCTTGGAACTTCTGTTAAATGCAGGTTTACATCCATTAACCACGAACATATTTAAATTCTCAAACTCTCTCTTCATTCAATAGCCTCCATACTTGTTAGACAAAGCTTGGTCATTTTCTCATCTATATATTCCATTTATGAATAAACTTGAATAGTAAATTAGAACAGCGAACTTTTATATTCCATAATGCGAAAAAACTTCAATAGAAAATTACAACTGCGAATTCTAATATTTCATATCCTCATTATCACTTTCATCATATCCTCATTACATATTCCATTTATGAAACACTTGAATAGTAAATTAGAACAGTGAACTTTTATATTCCATAATGTGAAAAAACTTGAATAGAAAATTACAACTGTGGATTCTAATATTTCATTATATCGTCATTATCACTTTCATCATATCCTCATTATCACTGTGAACTGGATTCTAATATTTCATCCTATCCTCATTATCACTGTGAACTGGATTCTAATATTTCATCCTATCCTCATTATCACTTTCATCATATCTTCATTATCATTTTGAAGCGACAGTTGAATCTCACAATTAACAATTAAACCTAAATAGCAAATTCAAACTGTGAACTCTAATTTTTCATCATATCCTCATTATTATCATATCGCACAGTATTATAGCCTCACAATGTGAAGAAATTTGAATAGCAGATTAATTCTTTAATATTTCATCATACCCCATTATTATTGTGGACCACTGAGCCTCACAACTAAGGGTGTTATGTGATAACTGAAGTCACAATAACTTTGAAGTTAAAGGAGACCCAATTCCTCTATCAATTTGGCACTTTCTTTCCATACATCATCTAAGAACATGGCAAATTTGTTTCTCTAGCATCTCTGATTCAACCATGTTTTGGTAATCCTGCACCTTTTGGTTGTTGAAGAGTTTCATTAGAAGCAGAGTTTTGCTGATCCACCCTTGCCAACCAAGGAACGGGAAAAAGAGACATACTTTCTTCTTATGCATCTGTCACAAAATACATCATCTAAGAACAGGGCAAACTTGTTTATCTACGAGAAGGGAAAACTTGTTTCTCTAGAATTTCTGATTCAACCATAATCCTGCACCTTTTGGTTGTTTAAGAGTCTCATTGGAAGCAGAGTTTTGCTTATCCACCCTTGCCAACCACAGAGTTTTGCTTGATCCACCTTTGCCAACCACAAGAATAGGAAAAAGAGACATGCTCTCTTCTTATGCATCTATCACAAACTTCTACAGCCTTGGGAAGGCTTTTTAGTCATTCAGCCTTGGGGCACCTCCTGAGTTTGGGCCATGACAACAAGATAACCAAGTTTACATGCTTCTCTATATCTGAAATGTAACTGGTGATCATTTTGATGGTATGATGTCAAAAAATAACATCAAATCTTCGTAATGTGCACCATCTCACCATTTCAGGTTTTATTCAAGGAACATGTTTAAGTTGTAAAGCAACCTATTCATTTCAAAAGCCAACCTATTGATGTGAGAAGGTGGAATAGTGTGATGGCAGCTTCAATGCTCACTATCAGATCTAACTTGAGAGATGTCAACTCTTTCTGGAAGAGGATCACAATGTTGATGTGGTATAGAAGAATTTGGTGGATGAACATGCCGATCCTCGTACCAATAAATCCAGAACCAATGCCGATCCTCATACCAATAAATCCAGAACCAATGCCGATCCTCATACCAATCAATCCAGAACCAATACGAGGATTATATGCATCCTACCAATACAAAATCCTGTGAAGTAACCAGAAATTATAAGGGTGTGAATAGAGAAAAATGCTAGCCAAACAAAAGATGGCCACCATTTATACAGAGGCTTTCCAACGAAAAAATAGAATGCAATTAAGTCTTGGATCTTATGCAAACTGAGCAGAATCTTGGATCTTATGCAAACTGAGCAGATTTATATGGTGAAGTTTATCCAGCAAAGTGACAGCAGATTTATATGGTGTAGTTTATCCAGCTTCGTTGCCAATTTTCAGTGTAACCCACAGTTCTTTTTGAGTTGTTTATTTAGGTAGTGAAATAGTCCAGGCAATTTAAAAAATCAGGTAGTTAAAGTGTTTGGAATCCAATTTTATAGTAGAAATAGATTTAGCACTATCAAAAACTCCAAAATACTAAATTTTAACAACTGGAAACAAGATTTGGAAACAAGATTTTAAGCAAATCTTTAACTGTAAACAAGATTCTGAACAAATCTTTACCAGATTTTTTGAAAATCATTACCGGATTCTGGACGCTGCCACTTTAGACTACGCAAGAATCCATCCATGTGACAAACGTCAGGATCGCCATTCTTTTGAAAATAGAGATCCCAATCCATCGCGTCACAGGGGCCAGTTGTTAACGCCTCAGAAATCTCTAGAACCCTGTCACGCAGCAGCCCGCAGCCCCAGACCAGGCCTAGTGTCCCGGACCGTTACACATAGCAGGGTGTGTTGTGGGCGCGCGGTACCGCCGCCATATTTTTTTTTGGGATAATATGTTTCTATATATTTTAAAACATTTTAAATTTTAGATTTTATTTTTTTAATATTTTTAAAAATAATTATGAGAATTATCTTTAAAACAAAATGTGTTATTAATCATGTCATTTTTTATTATATTAAAGTTATATTAAACCCTAACTTATCCATTTGCAAAAAAATGAAATAGAATTTGGAGCCGCCAGCGATGACCTAGCCCTTGCTGCGCCTTTGCGCCTGTGCTTTGCGCCTAGGCGCTCAACCTTGCTGCTGTATGGGCCTCTGCCCAGCGCCCCCCGCCCTCTGCTCTCTGCTCTTTGCCTTTTTTGCTGCTCTCTCTTGGTTCCCTGACTTCCCTGGGATGTTGTCGCGTTTCTGACCCTGCATCCCTCCCTGTGATCTTCTCATGGGCTCCGAGGAAGTTCTTGTTTCTGTGGCCCAAGCCCATGCGTTTGCCGACCTCATTGGCTCTCTGGGCCCTCCCAAACCCCGTCCGACTGTCTCTAAATTTGTTAAAAATCTCGATGGACTTCAAGAAGTTGTTCTACCCTCGTCTCTTCCTCGCATGGCAGCGCTTTCCCTTGCGAAGAAGGGTCTGATTGGTCAATTCACAGGACTATGGCCATCCCCGAAGACGATCCAAAGATGGATTGAAAGAAATTGGTTTGACAAAGTTACGGGCAAAATCTTGATCAGGTTTTGTGGCAAAGGTTACTTCACCTTTCATTTTGAAACCAAAGAAGACAAAGATTTGATTTTCCGAAATGGGCCTTATTTTATGGATTCTCGCGGTTTATATCTCAATAAATGGACCCCTGACTTCGATCCTGAACTCGACGTCCCAAACATGGTTCCAGTCTGGGTGCGTCTTCCACACCTTCCCTTGCATGGGGGACGATTCTGTCAGAGCTATTGGGAATGCGATCGGAAAATTCATTGACAGAAGCGAGCCCAAAGAAAACATGCTCACCTGCGCTAGAATCTGTGTTGAAGTAGACCTGGGCAAAGGTCTCCCTGAAGCTATCAAACTCAAAGTGGACGATTGGACGCACATCCAGCAGATAGACTATGAGCAAATCCCCTTCAAATGCAAGGTATGTCACGAATATGGCCATTTTGCTAATCGTTGTCCTAAAAATGTTGAAGTTGAAAACACAGAATCAGAGTAACCTTGGGAAACTGTCAAGAAAAAAAAAACCAATCCCAAACCTCAAGGAGCCCCTCTTCCGAAATCCAATCCCTCGCCCTCTATTTTTGCCCAAACTCAGGAGCCTCTCAGTCATCCATCTGGACCTTCTGTTCCTTCTCAACCTGTGGATCAATCCAGCCCCTTCTCTGCCATTTCACCCCTGGATGATGATCCCCCCCTCTCCCCTCATCCCCCTCTTTTGGAACCCCCCCCCTATTCTCCCCCTTCACCCTGATTTCCCCTCTTCCTTCCAAGATACTCCCTCCACCCGCATTACAAGAACCTCTTCTAAAGAGCATGGTGCCTCTTTGGACTCTCATAAAAAGCAGGGACCTGGAAGGCGAACTAATATGCAATAGAGAAATGAAAACGCTTGAAAAGACATAGCTATGGGCTCTCAAAACCCCATTGAAAACTACATACTGGGACAGAATAACAAAGATTCAGGGCAAAAGAGTCAAGGAGGGAGAGCAACCCTTCATTCATCCCCTTTGAAATGATAAAGGTCCTTTCTTGGAATAGTAGGGGTTTGGGGCACCCCTCTAAATCAACAGCCCTCAGAGATCTCATTAACTCTAAAAAGCCTAAAATCCTACTTCTTCAGGAAACAAAACAAAGTAAAGTGGATGTGCAGAAAATCATTAGCAAAGAAACACTCTATGAAGGTACTCTTCTTGAATCCAGAGGTGCCTCAGGGGGGCTTGCTTCCCTTTGGGCAAAAAACAAATGGCAGCTCAAAGGTAACACTGTCAATTCTCACTGGCTCAAAATTGTTTTGGAAAGCATCAAAGATCAGCAACAGATAATTGTTTACAACATCTACAGCCCAAATCATTACAAAGAAAAAGAGTTATGTTGGGCCTCCTTGAAAGAAGATATGAATAATGAAGACAATAGCAACATCATTCTGGGGGGCGATTTAAATCTAATTATGCACTCGAATGAGAAGAGGGGTGGGATCTTTGGTCACGACCCCTTCAGACTTCAGCTAGAAAACATCATGCAAGAACAAGAACTTGTTGACATAGCACCCAAAAACCACAGGGATACTTGGAACAACAGTAGACTTGGCAAAGATAACATTATGGAACAGCGTGATAGGATTTTGGTTGTTGTCTCTCTACTCTCTCGATTCTCCTCAGCATTAGCCAATGTGCTTGCTTTCACCACCTCCGATCATTATCGAATTACTCTCTCCTTGAATGAACAGCGGCCTCTTGGGCCTATCCCCTTTAAATACAGTCCTCTATGGAATGAGTTCTTGGGCGCCAATCAGCTCGTCTGGGATGTTTGGACGCAACATGTCGAAGGGTCGCCTGGGTTTATATGGGAAACAAAATTGAAAAAAACAAAACAAGCCTTAAAAGAATGGGCCAGGTATCATTACAAGGAACCAGAATAGCGCAAATAGGAAGTTAAAGCAAAATTGCAGGAAGCACATGCCAACATTGAAAAGCAAGAACCAACTCAAGATCAGCTCAAGCAGGAAAAGGACTTATATTGGCAGCTCTATCAAATTAATAGGAAGGAGGAAGAGAAATGGCAGTTGAAATCAAGAAATCTATGGCTTCAAGCCTATGACAAGAATACTGCTTTTTTCCATAAGAAAACTATTGTCCGAAAGGCTAGAAACAATATCGTCTCCATTAGAGATGACACCAGGATTCTTCAAATTGAGCAAGAAGCGATAAAACATGCAGCTACAATGCATTATAAAGACCTTCTCACTGAAAATAAAGAGGTTGAAGACTACTCCGACCTTCTTCAATATCTCCCAACTCTGATCACTGAAGAAGTCAACAACACCCTTAACAAGGACTTTTTTGTAACTGAGGTGGAAGAAGCTATTTGGACCCTCCACCCGGACAAAGCTCCGGGCCCGGATGGTTTCCCAATCTCCTTCTATCGAGCCCATTGGCCACTCATCAAAAAATACTTTATGAAATGATTCACTGGACTCATTGTAAGAAGAAAATTGGGGGCTATACTAACTCAACTTTCCTCGCCCTCATCCCCAAGGAGAACCGTCCTTCCTCCTTTGCCAAATTTCACCCCATATCCCTATGCAACACCTCCTACAAGATTATCACAAAAATCCTAGCCACCCGCCTCAAACCCCTCATGAATAGTCTCATCTCAGGAAATCAGGGAGGATTCTTATCCCATAGACAAATCTCAGACTCTATCCTTCTTGTCCAAGAGGCCATCCACTCTAGCTTCTCTCAAAATGAAAAGGGCTTTATCCTGAAATTAGACCTCGCCAATGCTTTCGACAGGGTAAGGCATTCCTTCCTCCTCGCTATTCTCCAAAAAATGGGATTTGATCACAATTTCCTTGACCTGATTAAAGCTTGCATCACTGGCCCGTGGATCTCACCCCTCATTAATGGGAGGCCAGGCCCTTCTTTCCAAGCTTCTAGAGGTCTGAGACAGGGCTACCCCCTCTCTCCTTACTTGTTCATCCTAATGGCAGAATCCTTCAACAGAGCCTTGGATCATATGAGACAGGTCGGTCTCATAACTGGTATCAAATATGGCAATGGTGTAAAAAATATGAATCATTCTCAGTTCGCAGATGACACCTTACTTATGGGAGGAGCTTCTAACACTATAGCTCATCGCTTCAAAAATATTTAGGATAAATTTATGATGTTTTCAGGGGGTCTCATCAATCATATCAAAAGCTGCGTCTACGGATGGAACACTTCTAATCACACTCTCCATAGTATTGCCTCTATCTTCGGTGTCCCTTACAAGCAAAACTGGGATCACTTCAACTATCTCGGCATGCCAGTCAGTATCCTACCCATAAAGGCAGAAGTCTGGAATATTACTATTGATAAAATGAAAAGAAAAGTACATCAATGGCGGTCTTATTGGCTTAATCCTGTTGGACACATCATTATTCTCAAATCGAGACTATCCTCCCTCCCCCTATATCAGTTCACTCTCCTTCAAGTGCCTGCTAGCGTTCTTTCTAAGATGGAAGCCATTTTAAGGCATTTCCTTTGGCAAGGAGGAAAGAACGAAAAAAAAAAAATGCAATCTTGTAAAGTGGAGCCAAGTTATTCAAGACAAGGAACATGGAGGTCTCAGCATACGGTCTCCCAAGCTCTTGAATTAATCCGTTGGTGCAAAAATTGTTTGGAGATTCATAAATGGGGAACAGTCCTGGTGGAAATTGGTGTTGGAAATTAAATACCTTACCTCCTCCAGGCATCATCTCTTCTCTCACGAGATCCCTAGTCGACCTTGTACCAAAATCTGGTCCTCCTACAAAAAAGCTATCCCTCTTCTAGCTCAGAATCTTTCTAAAGTTCCCGGAGGGCGAAGAAACATCAACATCGGTGCAGATAAAATTATGGGAAACTCTCCTATTATTGACAACTTGAACTCTCAGAATATCCTTCGTTATTTCAGCAATATGGGATATAGCTATTTGAACCAGATTTCAAAATGGGACAGTCATAACCTCATGTGGGCTGGCTGGAAATTTCCTCCTTCCCCCCCTCACCTTGTAGAAGAACTTCAAAACCTTCAAAATTATCTTCAAGGCTCTGCCCCCATAGCTCGAAACAACATAGATGGCTATAGGTGGGACCCCACAGGTTCGGCCTTCTCTATAAAATCTGCTTATCAGACTCTATGCAAAGATCTTTTCCCAACGCCTATCTGGACAAATTGGAAAGAGGCTTGGAAGACTGAAGTAACCCCTAAGATCAAATTCTTCTCTTGGCTGCTCATGAGAGGTAAAATTCTAACTTCAGACAATCTCAAAAAAAGGGGCTTCATTGGTCCCTCAATTTGCCCCAACTGCTACAACAACGAGGAAACGATCCATCATCTGTTTATTTCATGTCCCTTCGCCACTCAGTGTTGGACTTCGCTCACTGAATTTGTTCAGCTCGATTGGTCCTCGTTTCTCTCTATTACATATTTTCTTAAAGCCTGGAATACCAACTATCCGTGGACCAATAAGAAGAAAAAAATCTCTTGGAGGATCTGGAACACTTTGCCATATGTGGCCATGTGGAATATTTGGACAGCTAGAAACAACAAGATCTTCAGAGACAAGGCGACCTCTAGTAGCAAGCTATATAACAAAACCTGGAGTCTCACTCTAGAAACCATATGCTCCAAAAGCAATCACAGCTTCGAGTTAATTGACATGAGTGTGGAAGAGAAGATATTCTAAAAGATTTGCTGGCCAGGAAGCCAGGACACATCCCCTCCATCAGGCCTCATTACAGATCAGAAAGCTCCTGGAAATTTTTTTCAAGGATGAAGAACTCTCGGAATGGATCAAAGCCAGTGGCAGACCCACTCTCCACTTCGATGGCGCCTCCAAATCAAACCCAGGCCTTGTTGGCGCCAGGGGAATTATTAGAAACGCTCTTGGCGTTCCCTTGATGGCCTTCGAATGGAGTCGCGGGATTGCCTCCAACAACAAAGCTGAAGCACTTGCTCTGTTCCAGGGGATGCGGCTTCTAAAGAATCTGAATATTGTCAATGCTGTGATTCTAGGGGATTCGACCATCATTATAAAATATATGGTTTCCAACAGGCCTGTTACCAATATTGCCCTCAATCAGATCATCTGCAGGTGCCGTATCTTCCTCAGAGATATGAATCAAGCTTCCTTTCATCATATCCTTTGCTCCCATAACAAAGATGTTGATCATCTAGCTAATCATGCATGTACTCGATCTCCGAGCCACCTGATTTGTAATGAATCCTCTCAAATCGTTCCCCCTCCTTGATCATGACCTTTGTTGCTTGCAGATTGTATTCGATCCTTTCTTCTGGCTTCACTAAATTTGCTGACTCAACTTGTACCTCTAACCACACCCATCTCGTGATCTTATTACTGTTATCCCTCTTCATCGTTGGGTGCAACTGTTGGGACCTTGTTATAAAATCTACCATGATCTGCCCTCTATCCCACCTCTCAATCTATCCTTTGCCAGCATTAGTCTTCCTCTACCAGAAGTTTAGCAATCTGTTCTCCGCCTCCAGTAGCATCTGAATCTACCTCAACTTCTTAAGCGATTACTGTTTGGCCGCTTCCTTTAACTGTTTTGCTCACTATTTTTTATTGCAGGTTACTTTGGCCTTGCGGCCTTCTCGTCTGCTCTGTCTCCCTTCTCTTCCGACTTTCTTCATGGTTAGAAGCGAAGATTGTCTGCATTGTGCGGACTTGTAGGCTGAGCTCGATCAGATCCGTGCCCTCCAGCAGACTTTGGATGCAAAGATTAAAACGATGTCCAAGCCCTCGAAGAAAAGCACGTAGCCGATGTTAATTTTCTCTTCTCCAAAGTTTCTTCCCTTCAAACATAGTTTGATAATCTCTCCAACAAATGTGCTCACATTGATGAATCAATTGAGATTCTAAAGTATATGATGGAAAAGCTCAGTACTCCTGGCACCAGCTCCAACAATCTCAAGAATGCCGGAAATGATGAAAATCCGGAGAACTCTACTACTCGCCAAATGAGCCACATATATATCGACTAATCTCTTCCTCATTCTTCATTATGACTTTTAAATATGTTATGTTTTTAGCACAGTTTGTCCGTATCTATAACTTCTCAGTATTTATGCTTCTTTCGAATTCTAGATCTAAAGGAATTGTAAAGCATCACCGTTGTCCTCTACTCCACAGAGACAACTTTCTACTTTGTAATCTTGGAGCCTTTGTCTCCCCCCTTTTTTGGAATATAACATAGCAACCGAATTTGTCAAAAAAAAAAAGTTATGTTAAACCCTGTGGACCATATTTTTCATTTATATTTTATTATATTAAAGTTATGTTGTGTTTGGTTGTTCTAAAAGGTTAAATAATTTATAAAAAGTCTAATTTATTAAATAGATTTTTTGATAGGAATATAAAACAATTTCAAGAAAGAATGTGATTATTTGTTATTTAAAATGTATTTTGAAAGTAGAAATAAATTCAGCACTTTGAAAAACCTTTTGCAGTATTAGAATTCTATAATTTTATAGATTAAATTCAAGATTTTAAAAATCTTTCTTTAGATTTTGGTTAAAATTAACGAAAAAATATCATAAAAAAATCATTTCGGCCATAAATTAAACTACATCATTCTTAATATCATGATTCATATTGATCCAAATATTTCATGATTTTAACTAATTCAAAAATCAACAATAATTTTTAATTCAAAATGAACCAAAACAACACAAATACAATTAACCATACTTGTACTCTCTTTACATTATAAATATAACAAACTATCTGCACCTTTAATGTTTTTATATTAGATGGATGTTTTTAATTTTGCATGTTTGTTGAAGACAAATTTTGTTAAAGATTCCCTAAATAGTATTGTGTAAATGCATGATTCTTTGAACATTTGGGATGGTAACTCTATCCATCATCAAACACCAAAAAAATTTTGTGAATAAACAAATGTTGGAGAATATTTTTCTAATTTTTTTTTTAATAATGTATTAATTAAATAATAGTAAAAAAATAAAAAATAATAATAAAAATATATTTTATTAATTGTAGAAATGATAAAAATAAATAGTAGTAATAAGAAATAATAGAAATAGAAATTACATCAATTTTGAAAAATAATCTAATTAAAAATAAATAATAAATAATAAATAAATCATAAGCTCTACCTTAGTATTCCATTATATGCATACTTCATTCATGCTTTATATACTTCGTTAAAGCAATAGTGCAGATATGATTTGTACCTTTTGTTTAATTGTCTACCATTCTTTGGCTATTTTTGTAGCGCATGGCACAGATTAATTTTTCAAACTTTTTAGCAAAAACACCACATTTACTACTTGTTTCAAATAGTAGTACAATATATATTTTAAAACTCTAGAAATCTTTGTAATGGTATGTCGAGGATAATATATAATTTAAAACTCTAGAAATCTTTGTAATGGTATGTCGAGGATAACATCTAGAAAATTGCAAGGGCATTTAGAGCATGCCCTTATAATTCTATTCTATCTAGGTTTTGGCAGTTTCCAATATTTTTTGGGATTATGTGAAATTATGTTTATATTAAAATTTTCATATGTTTTATAGCTTTATGAATGGTAGTTGATTTGATATAAATAAATAAATAAATAAATAAATAAATATATATATATATATATATATATATATATATATATATATATATATATATATATATATTTATTTATTTATTTATTTTATAATTTGTAAATTGTTGTGGATATTTTATTGGATAACAAATTTATTAAAGTATATTAGAAAATCTAAAATCTATATTACTAGAGTTTATTTTTCTTTAGATTTATGGATTTGTTAATTAATACATATTGTTTATGCATGCAAATTATAATTATACATAAAATAGAGAACAAATAGAACATTCACTCACAAATCACAATAACACAAGATATGACCTGGGAAACTCTTTCGAGAGAAAACCCGGCTGGAAGGTGATGTTCTTGTGTTCTCTCTTTCTCTAAATGAAAATGGATATAAATACAAAATAGTAAGACCCATGTCTCGCAGGTTGCTAAAGTGTACAAGCCATCTTTGTTTTCTCTCACTTTATCCACTCTTAGCAACTTTGCCTATCTATGGAAAAAAATGCACTCAAACACAATGGAACCCCTTTTCCTAGTAGCCTCGTTATAACATGGCTTGATAACCTACTAGAGGTTAAGTTTGATTCCATCAACTCTTAACTAGAGTTACAATATCAACTCTTCTAGGGTATTCTTCATCACGATCACATGGCTAGCCCATTTTCCATGAATAATGGGGTCTGACATGGCTTCCTCTACAATTATGGTGGTCAAAACAAAAAGGTCAACTTTCAGGTGGCATAAATTTTGCATATGAACTTTGATTGAGGTGATTCGTGTGCCATTGAAGATGTATATTTGTGTAGAATAATGCTTCCAAAAGGTTTCAAACCCCAATTTTCCAAACTGAGACCCATAGGTAAAAATGGCCATGTGAGCTTATTCCTTCACTTTTTCCTCTTTGAGAGCATCAAGATGGATGCCAAATAATATAATGATCCAATTAAGATCATTCCAAGAGGCATTCTTATGGGTAGATGGCATTAAATTCCATTAACATTGACCATGAGGTACCACACATCCTACCTATCATCATGAACACTTACTATTTTCCAACAAGCATAGTTTAACTAATAGATATTTTTTCCCTTTCTAGGCATTTTTTGGGTCAATTTTTCCTAGAGTCTGGTAGAAGTTTTTTACAATTGTAGGTTTGAGTTGTGCAATCTACAAAATCCAAGCTCTCTAGGGGTTTTCAAGGCATTCAATTTAGTTATGCGTTCCATAATGCATTTTAAGTAATAAGAAATCATGTTCTCACCCAAAGTTGTATCGTTACATTCTGGCGAAAAAGGCCAAAGCATATATTAATTAGATTGTGCCTTTGCCAAAATCCACTTTTGAGTTCAAATGTACTAAACACATTACAATTAGTAAGTTTGTAAATAATGAATCTTTTAGTGGAAGTGTATACATGATTTCTCAACATCTCTATTCATGTAGAATGTTGCATAAGCTCGAGGACTCTTTCTTGCCTGAAATATTTTTCTTTGAAATAGTTATGTTATTAATATTATAGCTCTGAAAGGGACATTTGATTTTCCATTACTCTTTGTGGCTTACTCTTAAGCCCATTTTTGCATGGAATATCTACAAAATATTGTTCTTTGTTCCAAAAATCATTTGGGTAATCAAATGTGCAATCATTAACAAAGTTTTTTGGTATTTCTTTATGTAGAAAATTATTGTCTTGTAGGCCTCCATGGTTTTAGTTCGTTTTACACATCATTATTTAATTCCCAACCCCATGGTTCATTTTCACATTTAAACATGAACAAAAAATTTCAACTAAAACACAACTAAGCTATCAGTACTCTTTCACTTTCAATTTTAGCTGATAAGAAATTTAGAAAGCACACACAATTTTGAACACTGATATTTTTGGTCAATCACAAACTCTGGAAAAACCCCAAAGGGGAAAACTAGTTTGAAAATTTTATTTATTTTAATTAATTAATTTAATTATTTTTATTTTTATTTTATTTTCTTTAATTTGTTTGTTAAAGAATTTATTACAACGTTAATTACAAACAGAAGGTACTTATCTCTCACTATTATTCTCTTGGAAATCCTTTCATTTTTCTTGAAACATGTGCACTGCCCAACAAACATTGCTTTGGAATGCAAGCCAATGACAAACTTAGAGGAGACCATACCGCCTCATCATAGTGCATACTCGACTTAGGTTACTCAGAATAACCCTACCACCAGACCATTCTTATCCAAGTACATGTGACATAGGATTTTCATCCCAATCTGATGCAGGAGCAGTTAGACTTAGCCAGCAATGTGATGGGTTGATCACATGTTGTGGCTAACTAAGGGTTGGAAGACAAGTGCTTAGTTAAATTTTAATTAATCAAATGTATGTGAGTAGTTTATTTATTGTCAAATTTTGAGCAAAAAAAAGGAAAAGTGGCAAGTTGATCCTCCTTGCGTGGAGATCAAGCCATGGATTTTAGATTATTTGGTTATAATAGGATGTGAGGGATTTGAATAGAAATCTAATCTAGGATTCTGTTGAGAGAAGAGAGGAGCTGAATAGATAAATTAGGGATAGTGAGAGATTTTGGGATTTGAACTAAATTAGTTCATGAATCCCTTTCTTGTATAAATTGTAAACTCTCGAAGCAATAAAAAACATAGAGGAATGCAAGTGAGATAGATTCGAGTAGAGTAGAATAGAAGCAGGGGTTTGATTGTAAGCCTTCGGTCAATTATAGGAAAAGGCCATTGATTGAATATCAGGCCGAGGAGGAAGATTTCCTATGTAAATAATGTGTGTTAATACATAGAACTCATTTCTGAGTTCATATTCATTCATGAATTATATGTTTACGGGATTGTTGATTGTAAGAGATTGAGTATTTACTTGTGACTGTGTATTGTGTGAGTCGATCACAAAATGGATCGATTCCATTAGAGAATTCATTTGGGTGTCCAAAATTTAGGCATAAATGTGTTAAGATGCATGTTTTAATTCTGCAATTTATACCCATGTGTTTTATATAGTGGTTGGAGAGTTTTAGTGCAGGAGTGTCATGGGTACAGGAATGCGAAGAATGTTTGGATCAACATTGGGAAGGAGAATCAATCACGGATAAGGATTGAATATAATTGAAATCGACATTGTATAAGTATTTCAAGAAGGGCGATTGCACATTCTGATTGTGTGAACACACAGTACAATGAAAGTCCAAAATTTGAAATCCCTTTGCGGATTTTATTACATTCATAAACGATGAACCACATAATAGAAATTCATTTGTGTGTGGAATGAAAGCTAGAGTTAGTTGAAGACTGATTGGAACCTCGGCTCGTTAAAAAAAAACCGAAGCAGAACAATGGAAGGGATCGTCATTAGCAGTGAAATTGAATCGAAATGATGCGGGCATGAAGGGAAGGTAAAAGGACGTGATGGTGTTGAAAACAAAAGGCAGAAATTACAAATAATGGTGCTGTGTAAAGAGAGCTTGGATTGGCCGAGTTAATGAATACCAGAGAGGATTGAGCTTTAACGCAATTGGGCAAACAGAGAGCGTTTTTAAACCCGTTTGAATTGAACGTGAATAAGCATCATCGCAACCAGTGGAGCGGAATCGTAAATAGCAAAAGCGATTTTGCAAACCCATGAGTGGGATTCGCGTGACCAAAGGATGGTAATTGGTTTCAAAAAAATCACGCGATAATGGCCTGAGAAGGACGCGTGGCAGCAGTGGTATTTAAAAACCACGAATATCGCGTAACTTTTGCATAATAAGATTCGGGATCGAAATGAATGCGATGGTCGTTCGATCAAGTGGTGCTGGAGATCCAATGGAGGATGCGCATCAAGCTGCTTGGGAATTAAATGAAAGGTAAGTGTTAAAATGTTGCGGGACCTAGGAACCTTGTTATGTTGAGAATTGGGATTAAATATAAGTTTGGAAAATTTAATTGCCAATATATATTAATGAAGGGTGGTCAAGATGCATTAATAACATTGGATTGGAGGACGTAATATATGTTGATATATTATGTTTAACCAAAGTTGAACTTTGGTATCACGTGCATAGTTGTGACCGCATTTATATAATGGTTCTTGACATTCAATTTGAAATGAAATGATAAAACTATAGGTGGATGTACGCATTCAGATTTTCATTAATGTGAGGGCGAAGTTTGGTATTTTGAGTTTAATTGCAATCGAATATTGATTTGATATTCATGAGATGTTTTCAAAGCATATGGTTCTGACCTGAGAGTTTGGAAACAGAAGTAAAGCTTCTGCATATGAAGATCAATTAAATAAAGCTTCCACATATACAATTTGATATGTATGGTTTTATAACCATAGAGTATGAGTTTTAAAGAAGCTTCCGCATTATTAGAAATTTGCCCAGACTGAAAATTATATTGGGCACATAATTGGATGCATGCATTTTATATGCATTAAGAGTGTGAATGTGGGTAATAGCAGCCGAAATTATTAGAAATTTGCCCAAACTGAAAATTATATTGGGCACATAATTGGATGCATGCATTTTATATGCATTAAGAGTGTGAATGTGGGTAATAGCAGCTTCGGCTGCTATCAAGTGGTATCAGAGCTAGACTAATGCTCTGTGGAATTGATTGACAAAGATTGTATTTTATTCACAACATGTTTATGATTGGCATCGTGATGAATCCAATACAGAGGAAGCACAAGATACAAGAGATTGTATGCAAACAATGAGAACATCAACAAAGGCAGATTGTGAAAAAGACTTGAGGAAGACAACAATCAGGTAAAAGCTTTGATTTTTAATGATATGTGTATGTGACGAATGCAGTAGCAGAAGTTTCAGCTAGGAAGCTGTGACAAATAAATGAATGAAGAAATTGCAACAGAGATACTGTAAGAAGTAAATATGAATGTACTCAGCAAAAAGGGAAATTCAGTGGACAGAAGAATTGAAGTGCAGACAGTGGAAAGTAAAACTGCATGTGTTGTCCAAGCTAGTGGAAGCTCAAAGAGATCAATCATTTAGAGATTTCTCAGGTATGAGCCATATTTTTATGTTGGTTTCATTTGAATTGTTTTTATAAGAAATAGCAGCAACACACAGTAGAAGGCTGTGTAAAGAGAGAAAAGAGTTGTGTTAGTGACAATGAACCTAAGTATTCCAACTAAAAGTTGGACAGGGAGAACAACTGAAATGTTCTCAAGAGAAGGTGAGCGGAGGATGTATGCCTAGGAAGAGCACAAGAAGAATGCTCAATAGGTTCCTGAATTAGAGAACCAGAGCTTAACAAAAGACCAAGTCCAGAGTGGGGATTGGTGAGGTAAGTGGCGGTAAGGAGGACTTGTTGTTGCAGAGGCTTAGTGCAGCTCATAGTGAGTGAGGAGCTCATAGAGATGGAGAAGAAAGTGACTACTGATAGTCATAATAGGGGTTCAGAGAGAAGCCACAACAGAAGAAAGAAAGGTGCCAAGAAAAATGGAAAAGGTAAGGGAATGAGTCAAGAAGTATTTGACAGAGAAGTTGCATAATTGAAAGCAAGTGTTGATGCAATAATAGTGCTGCTTGAGAAGAATATGAAGGACCAAAGTTATGGCTGGATTACGAGAAGAAAGAAGATAAAGTGGAAGCTATTGCAAAAGCAGATAAACAGAAGAATGTACATCAGATTAAGAGAGAAACTCAGAACAGTTGAGTTAGAGATGGAAGATGACTACTATAGACCTGAGCAAGAAGATTTCTTTACCGAGGAAGGAATCATTGATGAATTTCTGAACTATTGGGCAAGTTTAGATCAGCAGAGAGATGTGACGATTGAGACATAAAAGAAAGAAGAGCCTAGTATTTTTGAAACTATTGATTTTTGTATGTATGCAGGTGATGAACAATATTTACAAGATATGTTTATGCAGGTTGCTGAAGAAATGAAGATATTGGAAGAAGTGATTATAATGGAACAGTTCTTGGATGAATATGTGTTCAAAGACACTATAGATGTACAAATGTTGAAAACTACCATGAAAGCTGGAGGCGGTGAATCTAATGAGATCTGGCAAAGGAATGACAAACAGTCTGAAGACAAAAAGAAATTGCAGATTGCAAAAGAAGAAGCTGAAGAGAGGTATGAAGATAGCCTTATGACAGGAACAACCAAAAGTATGTATACAATGCAACCATTTGAGGTAATGGGATTATCTCTTGCATGTTTACTCAAAAATTATGGATTTGTATTGATAATTGATGGACAAGAAATTGTCTTGAAAGAAGATAATGGAACATTAATGGAGAAAGATCTTACTAAATATTATACTGTAGAAGATGGTATAACAGAGATTTATAAGAAGAATTCAGTCCAAGAAGGTATAGCTAGTCCAGGAAAGGCTATGAAGAGAAAAGGAAAAGAAGACAGTCAAGAACATAAGGATCAGTTGGCAAAGGTTGATGCACAACAGAAATTTGAGGACAGTATTACTTGTACAAGTTGCAAAAAGAATGAAGGTAAATGTAATCTACAAACTGGTGAGAGACAGGCAATCTTAGAAGATGAAAGTAAGGATGTTTTCATGAATGATGCATCTACAGTGAGCAGCAAAGGGTTTCAATGGAAACTGATATTCATGGTGTTAATAGTAATTTTTATTCTAAAAGGAACTTTATCAGGGAAGGAAAACTCTATTGTATATGATTTTGTTTCATGTCCAGAAACAAAGTGGATGAGAGATTGGTAGAATTTGATTGAAAAGGAAGAGGCATGGAAAAGACAAATTAGTGACTTACAGATTTGTAAGGGAGAAGAAGGAAGAATGAAGAGAAGTGTGAAAGGAAGAAAAGCTAAGGAGAAGAGCAGAGAACATAATTTTGAAACTAGGCAGCATTCAGAGGAAAGTGAAGACAAAGCAGACTTTTCCATGACAAGACAATATGAGAAAGATATGACACTTTTGATATGTCATATACACATCAAGAAGATGATAAATCAGAGAAAGTGTGGAGTAGAATTACTGGAAAATGTAATGCATTTTCTGACTTTGAATTATTAATTTTTTAATGTGTTTGCCAGGATGAAGGACAAACTACCTTTGGAGATATGTTTGTTTATGCAAACATGAAGAAATATGTAAATTCTAAAAATGCAGAAAACCAATTTTCCTTATGGGAACAAACAGGTGATAGTAAGCAGCTGATTGATTTAAAATTTCAGGATGAAGGAAGGAGAGTTGGCATAACTCTTAAACAAATCATTGCAGAAGAGAAAGAAGGTTGCAGGAAATGTGAAAGTACATTGCACAGACAAATTTTGTTTTTATATCAAAGGAGGTTTGAATTTCAAGATTTTATCTTGAGTTTGCAATTAAAAATTTGGATGAACAATTCAGTCATATTTTATGTAGATATGGAGGTATTTGAACACAGTTCAATAACTGAATTATTTACAGCTGATGGACAATATGAGGTTGAAAGATTATATGTTCTTGTATAAAACAAGAAACAATCTTCTTTTGAGATTGGGAGAATGCTACTTAAATTGTTGGATAAGTGGATGAAGGAAATTACAAAGATGATAAGCATAAAAATTTGTCAAAGACAGCAAATCAATGAAAGGTGGAAAAATACACAGGTCAACATAAAGGAATTTATTTGGAGACAGAAGAGAATGTTGGTGATTAGGTCAAGAATCAGAATGATAAGTCAGATACAGGACAAGAGGAAATACAATTTTATTAAGATAATGCCAAGACAGCAACAGATCAGGGAGCATAAATTTATATTGTTTGAGAAGTTGTTTATGCAGGATATCAGCATTCAAACATTATGCAAGAGAGATGGTTATGACAACAGAGAAAAAGAACATTCACAACACAGAGTTTGGCATCCAGGAGAGAGAAAGAAGGCAACAAATGCACCTGCAATTGAAAGAGGACAGACAACCAGTTGGAAGATGAAATTTGGTGAAGTTTACAGCAGAAGTAGTTGAGTGACTCATGAACAAGAGTCCATGAAATTTTTCAACTTAGGGAGTCTGATGCAGGAGCAGTTAAACTTAGCCAACAATGTGATGGGTTGATCACATGTTGTGGCTAACTAAGGGTTGGAAGACAAGTGCTTAGTTAGATTTTAATTAATCAAATGTATGTGAGTAGTTTATTTATTTTCAAATTCTGAGCAAAAAAAAGGAAAAGTGGCAGGTTGATCCTCCTTGCGTGGAGATCAAGCCATGGAGTTTAGATTATTTGGTTATAATAGGATGTGAGGGATTTGAACAGAAATATAATCTAGGATTCTGTTGGGAGAAGAGAGGAGCTGAATAGATAAATTAGGGACAATGAGAGATTTTTGGGATTTGAACTAAATTAGTTCATGAATCCTTTTCTTGTATAAATTGTAAACTCTCGAAGCAATAAAAAACAGAGAGGAACGCGAGTGAGATAGATTCGAGTAGAGTAGAATAGAAGCAGGGGTTTGATTGTAAGCCTTCGGGAAATTATAGGAAAAGGCCACTGATTGAATATCAGGCCAAGGAGGAAGATTTCCTATGTAAATACTGTGTGTTAATACATAGAACTCATTTCTGAGTTCATATTCATTCCTGAATTATATGTTTATGGGATTGTTGATTGTAAGAGATTGAGTATTTACTTGTGACTTTGTATTGTGTGAATCGATCACAGAATGGATCAATTCCATTAGAGAGTTCATTTTGGGTGTCCAAAATTTAGGCATAAATTTGTTAAGATGCATGTTTTAATTCTGCAATTTATACCCATGTGTTTTATATGGTGGTTGGAGAGTTTGAGTGTAGGAGTGTCATGGGTATAGGAATGCGAAGAATGTTTGGATCAATGCCAATAAGGAGAATCAATCACGAAGAAGGATTGAATATAATTGAAATCTTCATTGTATAAGTATTTCAAGAAGGGCGATTGCACATTCTGATTGTGTGAACACACAGTGCAATGAAAGTCAGAAATTTGAAATCCCTTTGCGGATTTTATTACATTCATAAACGATGAACCACAAAAATTGAAATAGAAATTCATTCATGTGTGGAATGAAAGATAGAGTGAGTTGAAGACCGATTGGAACCTGGGCTCGTTCAAAAAAAACCGAAGCAGAATGATGGAAGGGATTGTCATTAGCAGCAAAATTGAATCGAAATGATGCAGGCATGCAGGGAAGGTAAAAGCACATGATGGTGTTGAAAACAGAAGGCAGAAATTACAAATAATGGTGCTTTTTAAAAGAGAGCTTGGATCGGCCGAGTTAATGAATACCAGAGAGGATTGAGGATTAACGCAATTGGGAAAACAGAGAGGGTTTTTAAACCCATTTGAATTGAACGTGAATAAGCATCATCGCAACCAGTGGAGCGGAACCGTAAAAAGAAAAAACGGTTTTGCAAACCCATTAGTGGGTTTCGCGTGACCAAAGGATGGTAATTGGTTTCAAATAAAATCACGCGATAATGGCTTGAGAAGGATGCGTGGCAGCAATGGTATTTAAAAACCACGAATATCTTGTAATTTTTGCATAATAAGATTCGGGATCGAAATGAATGCGATGGTCGTTTGATAAAGTGGTGTTGAAGATCCAATGGAGGACGCACATCAAGCTGCTTGGGAATTAAATGAAAGGTAAGTGTTAAAATGTTGCGGGACCCAGGAACCTTGTTATGTTGAGAATTGGGATTAAATATAGGTTTGGAAAATTTAATTGCCAATATATATTAATGAAGGGCGGTCAAGATGCGTTAATAACATTGGATTGGAGGACGTAATATATGTTGATATATTATGTTTAACAAAAGTCAAACTTTGGTATCACATGCAATGTTAGTTGTGACCGCATTTATATAATGGTTCTTGACATTCAATTTGAAATGAAATGATAAAACTATAGGTGGATGTACGCATTCAGATTTTCATTAATGTGAGGGCGAAGTTTGGTATTTTGAGTTTAATTGCAATCAAATATTGATTCGATATTCATGAGATGTTTTCAAAGCATATGGTTCTGACCTGAGAGTTTGGAAACAGAAGTAAAGCTTCTGCATATGAACATCAATTAAATAAAGATTCCACATATACAATTTGATATGTATGGTTTTATAACCATAGAGTATGACTTTTAAAGAAGCTTCCGCATTATTAGAAATTTGCCCAGATTGAAAATTATATTGGGCACATAATTGGATGCATGCATTTTATATGCATTAAGAGTGTGAATGTGGGTAATAGCAGCTTGGGCTGCTATCAAGTGGTATCAAAGCTAGACTAATGCTCTATGGAATTGATTGACAAAGATTGTATTTTATTCACAACATGTTTATGATTGGCATCACGATGAATCAAATACAGAGGAAGCACAGGATACAAGAGATTGTATGTAGACAATGAGAACTTTAGCAAAGGCAGATTGTGAAAAAGACTTGAGGAAGACAGAATCAGGTAAAAGCTTTGATTTTTAATGATATGTGTATGTGATGAATGCAGCAACAGAATTTTCAGCTAAGAAGCTGTGACAAAGAAATGAATGAAGAAATTGTAGCAGAGATACTGTAAGAAGTAAAAATGAATGTACTCAGCAAAAAGGGAAATTCAGTGGATAGAAGAATTGAAGTGCAAATAGTGGAAAGTAAAACTGCATGTGTATTGTCCAAGCCAGTGGAAGCTCAAAGAGATCAATCATTTAGAGATCTCTCAGGTATGAGACATTTTTTGATGTTGGTTTCATTTGAATTATTTTTATAAGAAATAGCAGCAACACACAGTAGAAGGTTGTGTAAAGAGAGAGAAGAGTTGTGTTAGTGATGGTGAACCTAAGTGTTCCAACTAAAAGTTGGACAGGGAGAACAAATGAAATGTTCTCAAGAGAAGGTGAGCGGAGGATGTAAGCCTAGGAAGAGCAGAAGAAGAATTCTCAAGAGGTTCCTGAATTAGAGAACCAGAGCTTACCAAAAGACCAAGTCCAAAGTGGGGATTGGTGAGGTAAGTGGCAGTAAGGAGAACTTGCTATTGCAAAGGCTTAGTGCAGCTCATAGTGAGTGAGGAGCTCATAGAGATGGAGAAGAAAGTGACTACTGATAGTCATAATAGGGGTTCAAAGAGAAGCCACAATAGAAGAAAGAAAGGTGCCAAGAAAATGACAAAGGTAAGGGAATGAGTCAAGAAGTATTTGACAGAGAAGTTACAAAATTGAAAGCAAGTGTTGATGCAATAATAGTGCTGCTTGAGAAGAATATGAAGGACCAAAGTTATGGCTGGATTATGAGAAGAAAGAAGATAAAGTGGAAGTTGTTGCAAAAGCAGATAAATAGAAGAATGTACATCAGATTAAGAGATAAACTCAGAACAGTTGAGTTAGAGATGGAAGATGACTACTATAGACCTGAGCAAGAAAATTTCTTTACTAAGGAAGGAATCATTGATGAATTTCTGAACTATTGGGCAAGTTCAAATCAGCAGAGAGATGTGACGATTGATACATCAAAGAAAGAAGAGCCTAGTATTTTTGAAACTGATGATTTTTGTATGTATGCAGGTGATGAACAATCTTTACAAGATATGTTTATGCAGGTTGTTGAAGAAATGAAGATGTTGGAAGAAGTGACTGTAATGGAACAGTTCTTGGATGAATATGTGTTCAAAGACACTATAGATGTACAAATGTCGAAAACTACCATGAAAGCTAGAGGTGGTGAATCTAATGGGATCTCGCAAAGGAATGACAAACAGTCTGAAGACAAAAAGAAATTGCAGATTGCAAAAGAAGAAGCTAAAGAGAGGTATGAAGATAGCCTTATGACAGGAACAACCAAAAGTATGTATACAGTGCAACCATTTGAGGTAATGGGATTATCTCTTTCATGTTTACTAAAAAATTATGGATTTGTATTGATAATTGATGGACAAGAAATTGTCTTGAAAGAAGATAATGGAACATTAATGGAGAAAGATCTTACTAAATATCATACTGTAGAAGATGGTATAACAGAGATTTATAAGAATAATTCAGTCCAAGAAGGTATAGCTAGTCCAGGAAAGGCTATGAAGAGAAAAGGAAAAGAAGACAGTCAAGAACATAAGGATCAGTTGGCAAAGGTTGATGCACAACAGAAATTTGAGGACAGTATTACTTGTACAAGTTGCAAAAAGAATGAAGGTAAATGTAATCTACAAACTGGTGAGAGACAGGCAATCTTAGAAGATGAAAGTAAGGATGTTTTCATGAATGATGCATCTACAGTGAGTAGCAAAGGGTTTCAATGGAAATTGATATTCATGGTGTTAACAGTAATTTTTATTCTAAAAGGAACTTTATCAGGGAAGGAAAACTCTGTTGTATATGAATTTTTTTCATATCTAGAAACAAAGAGGATGAGAGATTGGCAGAATTTGATTGAAAAGGAAGAGGCATGGAAAAGACAAATTAATGACTTACAGATTTGTAAGGGAGAAGAAGGAAGAATGAAGAGAAGTGTGAAAGGAAGAAAAGCTAAGGAGAAGAGAAGAGAACAGAATTTTGAAACTAGGAAGCATTCAGAGGAAAGTGAAGACAAAGCAGACTTTTCCATGACAAGACAACATGAAGAAAGATATGACACTTTTGATATGTCATATGCACATCAAGAAGATGAAAAATCAGAGAAAGTATGGAGTATAATTCCTGGAAAATGTAATGCATTTTCTGATTTTGAATTATTAATTTTTGAATGTGTTTTCCAGGATGAAGGACAAACTACCCTTGGAGATATGTTTGTTTATGCAAACATGAAGAAATATGTAAATTCTGAAAATGCAGAAAACCAGTTTTCCTTATGGGAACAAACAGGTGATAGTAAGCAGCTAATTGATTTAAAAGTTCAGGATGAAGGAAGGAGATTTGGCATAACTCTTAAACAAATCATTGCAGAAGAGAAAGAAGGTTGCAGGAAATGTGAAAGTACAGTCCACAGACAGATTTTGTTTTTAATTCAAAGGAGGTTTGAATTTCAAGATTTTATCTTGAGTTTGCAATTAAAAATTTGGATGAACAATTCAGTCATATTTTATGTAGATATGGACGTATTTGAACACAGTTCAATAGCTGAATTATTTACAGCTGATGGATAGTATGAGGTTGAAATATTATATGTTCTTGTATCAAACAAGAAACAATCTTCTTTTGAGATTGGGAGAATGCTACTTAAATTATTAGATAAGTGGATGAAGGAAATTACAAAGATGATAAGCATAAAAATTTGTCAAAGACAGCAAATCAATGAAAGGTGGAAAAATACACAGGACAACATAAAGGAATTGATTTGGAGACAGAAGTGAATGCTGGTGATCAGGTCAAGAATCAGAATGATAAGTCAGATGCAGGACAAGAGGAAATACAATTTTATTGAGATAATGCCAAGACAGCAGCAGATCAGTGAGAAGAAATTTATATTGTTTGAGAAGTTGCTTATGCAGGATATCAGCATTCAAACATTATGCAAGAGCGATGGTTATGACAGCATAGCAAAAGAACATTCACAACACAGAGTTTGGCATACATGAGAAAGAAAGAAGGCAGCAAATGCACCTGCAATTGAAAGAGGACAGACAGCCAGTTGGAAGATGAAATTTGGTGAAGTTTACAGCAGAAGCAGTTGGGTGACTCATGAACAGGATTCCATGAAATTTTTCAACTTAGGGAGTATGATGCAGGAGCAATTAGACTTAGCCAGCAATGTGATGGGTTGATCACATGTTGTGGCTAACTAAGGGTTGGAAGACAAGTGCTTAGTTAAATTTTAATCAATCAAATGTATGTGAGTAGTTTATTTATTGTCAAATTCTGAGCAAAAAAAAAGAAAAGTGGCAAGTTGATCCTCCTTGCATGGAGATCAAGCCATGGCGTTTAGATTATTTGGTTATAATAGGATGCGAGGGATTTGAACAGAAATCTAATCTAGGATTCTGTTGAGAGAAGAGAGGAGTTGAATAGATAAATTAGGGACAGTGAGAGATTTTTGGGATTTGAACTAAATTAGTTCATGAATCCTTTTCTTGTATAAATTGTAAACTCTCGAAGCAATAAAAAACAAAGAGGAACGCGAGTGAGATAGATTCAAGTATAGTAGAATAGAAGCAGGGGTTTGATTGTAAGCCTTCGGGCAATTATAGGAAAAGGCCACTGATTGAATATCAGGCCGAGGAGGAAGATTTCCTATGTAAATACTGTGTGTTAATACATAGAACTCATTTCTGAGTTCATATTCATTCCTGAATTATATGTTTACGGGATTGTTGATTGTAAGAGATTGAGTATTTACTTGTGACTGTGTATTGTGTGAATCAATCACAGAATGGATCGATTCCATTAGAGAATTCATTTGGGTGTCTAAAATTTAGGCATAAATTGGTTAAGATGCATGTTTTAATTTTGCAATTTATACCCATGTGTTTTATATAGTGGTTGGAGAGTTTGAGTGCAGGAGTGTCATGGGTACAGGAATGCGAAGAATGTTTTGATCAACGTCGGGGAGGAGAATCAATCACGGATAAGGATTGAATATAATTGAAATCGAAATTGTATAAGTATTTCAAGAAGGGTGATTGCACTTTCTAATTGTGTGAACACACAGTACAGTGAAAGTCAGAAATTTGAAATCCCTTTGTAGATTTTATTACATTGATAAACGATGAACCACAGAGATAGAAATAGAAATTCATTCGTGTGTGGAATGAAAGCTAGAGTGATTTGAAGACCGATTGGAACCTGGGCTCGTTAAAAAAAAACCGAAGCAGAACGATGGAAGGGATCATCATTAGCATCGAAATTGAATCGAAATGATGCAGGCATGAAGGGAAGGTAAAAGCACGTGATGGTGTTGAAAACAGAAGGCGGAAATTACAAATAATGGTGCTGTGTAAAAGAGAGCTTGGATCCGCCGAGTTAATGAATACCAGATAGGATTGAGGATTAAAGCAATTGGGATAACAGAGAGGGTTTTTAAACCCATTTGAATTGAACATGAATAAGCATCATCACAACCAGTGTAGCGGAACCGTAAACAACAAAAGCGGTTTTTCAAACCCATGAGTGGGTTTCGCGTGATCAAAGGATGGTAATTGGTTTCAAATAAAATCACGCGATAATGGCCTGAGAAGGACACGTGGCAACAGTGGTATTTAAAAACCACGAATATCGCGTAACTTTTGCATAATAAGATTCGGGATCGAAATGAATGCGATGGTCGTTCGATCAAGTGGTGCTGGAGATCCAATGGAGGACACGCATCAAGTTGCTTGGGAATTAAATGAAAGGTAAGTGTTAAAATGCTGCGGGACCCAGGAACCTTGTTATGTTGAGAATTGGGATTAAATATAAGTTTGGAAAATTTAATTTCCAATATATATTAATGAAGGGCGGTCAAGATGCGTTAATAACATTGGATTGGAGGACTTAATATATGTTGATATATTATGTTTAACCAAAGTTGAACTTTGGTATCACGTGCAATGTTAGTTGTGATTGCATTTATATAATGGTTCTTGACATTCAATTTGAAATGAAATGATAAAATTGTAGGTGGACGTACGCATTCATATTTTCATTAATGTGAGGGCGAAGTATGGTATTTTGAGTTTAATTGCAATTGAATATTGATTCGATATTCATGAGATGTTTTCAAAGCATATGGTTCTGACCTGAGAGTTTGGAAATAGAAGTAAAGCTTCTGCATATGAAGATCAATTAAATAAATCTTCCACATATACAATTTGATATGTATGGTTTTATAACCATAGAGTATGAGTTTTAAAGAAGCTTCCACATTATTAGAAATTTGCCCAGATTGAAAATTATATTGGGCACATAATTGGATGCATGCATTTTATATGCATTAAGAGTGTGAATGTGGGCAATAGCAGCTTGGGATGCTATCACAATCCATCACATTACATGACTCTAAGAATGTCTATACAAGATTCTTATCCAATCCAACATTCTCCTTATCCATGTCCATGTACTTAACTTAGGACATCGGTCATAATCCATCATAGTACCTGACAATAGAACCAAACAAATCATCATTCTCCCTATCTGTGATGCATGCATTAGACTTACGATTGTTAAATTGGTCTAGTACATGACACAGAACCAATGTCCAACCATACTCCCTCTCAAACAAGGAGGACATCCCTATTCTCCTTTTAATTAGAGAATTGGTCCTGATCCTATTCAAGGAGACTCCTTTTACTCCCTCTCAAACTTAGAGGAGATTCTCAACTTCACGTCCACAAGTCCTCTTACTTGCCTTTCATAAAAACACCAACTATGAGTTCTTTATAGCTTGCATGGCTTCCTCTTTCCTATGCATCTCATTGTACAGAGCATGTTTCCTTTCATGGATCACATAGCCATATTCTCATGATAAGTTTCAAGTCATCCATCTTACACATCACTTTCCTCTCAACTTTATTAATGAAGGCACTCTATTGAACCTTCCCAAACTTCAAGTTGACCATGTGGAAAGTCAACAAGAAATTGCAGCACACACACTAGTGTGGGTCCACAGGTCCTAGCGATACATTAGTGTGAAAGCCAATTTAATTAATAAATTGGCGCAATGTCTAATTTAATTTTCCCTTAATTAAATTGGACAATAAAAATTAATCTTATCTCATAATCACTTGTAATATTTAACTGAGTGTGATAAACTTAGTTAGCTCATGAATTTCGAGTTGAGGGTGGTTGGTGAGGCATGCAGAGTGATTCTATTAGTTATGGAGTTCGAGTTGCAGTTAGTGCATTAGTTTAATGCATGAGTAATCAGTTAACTCAGTTAGGTGAGTTAAAGTCGGTTGAACTAGTTGTAATTGTTTGTTTCACTAGTGAGAGATCAAGTGAATTAAATCATATTTAATTCATAATCAGTGATCTTCCATGCAAATGATGATTCATTATTAATAACTGCATGCATGTCAATTCCAGTGGAGACCCATTTAAGACAAAGGTTAAAGGGATGTTAACTATAAGTTGTATCATTATTAGGTTGCACGCATGTAACCAAACATCCATTGGATTTCCCATGTTGCTTGCACAGTTTTGGAAGGCTAAAATTCCTAAAGAATAGGGATTGCATTCCATATGAATTGCACAAGCAAGGCAGGTTGATTAGAGGCAGGAAATTGGCTAAGTGTTGGTCGATTTTGTCTAGGTCAATGTCATACAGTTGTGAGAGTGCAGGAGACTCTTGTGAGAAGAGTGCATTGTAATTGTTTAATGATTCCATGGTGAATATACAATACAAGATAGAGGGGTTTTGAGCGGAAATATTTCCTCGGGAAAATATCAGTGTTGTGGTTTTATTTGCTTATTTCTTTACTTGTTGTGATTGGATATCGTGTTTATTTTCCGCAATTGATTTCCGTAGAAGGATTCAATATCTAGCTTTAGTACATTGCTTGATCGAATTGAATCCATTGATATACATATGGTTGTATAATTTCTACATGGTATCGGAGCTCAGGAAATCACTATAGTGGAGGAGAATTTGAGTTTGTGACTTAATAGAATTTGAATTTGCAAAAGCATACTTGGTGCGACAGGAAGATCAGGATCGAAATGGCTTTCAAAGACTTGAGATTGAAGTATGCACTCGAGGGCAGATCTAACTATATTGTGTGGAAAGATAGGATGGAGGCAATAATGGAGGACAATGGGTTGAAAGAATTCATTGATAATGACATTCCCAAACCTGCTATAGCAGATGCCGCAAATATTGATGCTTAGCAAAAGAAGGTTGCAAAGGCGAGGAGGATCTTACTAGAGGGAGTACGAGACTACATTGTCGCAAGTCCCCATGGAAAAGTGACACCAATTGCAATGTGGAAAGCTTTGATAGATCTGTTTCAGAGCAGCATTGATCATAGAAAATTGGCACTAAAGGACAAGATCAGGAAAATCAAAATGGAGAAAGGAGACACCATTTTGAAATATTTAACAAAGTTTGTCCAATGTCGAGATGAGCTTGGGAGTGTCGGAATTACTGTCGCGGATGATGACTTAGTGAGCCTAGCTCTTCTAGGACTTCCCAAGAGTTGTTGGCATAGTTATCAGGACTTTTTCAATGGGAGGGAGCAGCTTCTAGATTGGGAATGACTTTGGTCGGATTTGGTGCAAGAAGAATTCAGGCGGAATACCAGGGGTGGATCTTCATCTAAGACAGATGATGAAGAAAATGGTGCTTTGGATGCTAAGGCGAAGAAGGGGAAAGGAAAGAAATCCTATTCCAAATCCAAGTCTGGAAAAGATGGCAAGGAGCATGACATGTCCAAATTGAAGTGTTTTCACTGTCACGAGCATGGACATTATGCCACTAATTGTCCACAAAAGAAGAAGAACAAGAAGGCTTTAGGATCTGCAGTTGGTGAGGCTTTGGCCTTGCAATTCGAGCTTGACTTCTCGCTCATTGCATGCATGGTGTCAAGTGTAATGTGATTAGTGTGGTACTTGGATAGTGGTGCATCTTTCCACATGACGGGAGACAAAGAAATTTTCAGTAGCTTGGAGGAGAAGGACCTCCAAATGCATATCGAAATGGGTGATGACGGGCGATACAGTGCTACCGGGATTGGTACAATTACCTTCTAGAGACAGTCAGGTAAACCCTTATTATTAAAAGATGTAATTCATGTAATTTAGTTTCAGTCGCAATGTTGGAGAATAGAGGCTATGATGTGATTTTCAGTGAAGGGAAAGCTTTCCTTCGACATAAAGCCACAAGATAAGCCAAGAAGATTAGGATTCATGTGAATAATCTTTATAAACTTTATGTAGATGGTTGTGCAACATTGATGGGTAAGGCGGACAAAGTGGTGAGTCAGGATGAGGGTGAGTTATGGCATAGGATATTGGGCCATGTACACCACGGAGCCTTGAAGGTCATGCAGCAGATTTCTATGGGTCTTCCCATGGGTACTCTAGCGCAGTTAAACACATGCAAGGGATGTACCATGGGGAAGTATGCAAAGGCCACTTTTCACAAGAAGAAGAACCGAGCTTCGAAAATCATTGAGAGAGTTCACTCAGATGTGTGTGGACCATTCTCTACTACTTTGACAGCAAAGCACAAGTACTATGTGATCTTTGTTGATGATTTCTCTAGAAAGTGTTGGATCTACTTCATGCAGAAGAAAGATCAGACGTTCTCAAAATTTCTTGAGTTCAAAGCACTGGTGGAGAAAGATATGAGGAAGCATGTGAATGCTCTTAGGAGCGATAATGGTGGTGAGTACATCTCCAATGAATTCAAGAACTTATGCAGCAAAGAAGGAATTCAGAGAGAGTTGAATGCGCCTCATAACCCACAATAGAATGGGGTCGCAGAAAGAAAAAATAGAACATTTGTGGGTGTAGCACGAGCGACGTTGCATGATCAAGGCCTACCATTGCATCTGTAGGTAGGGGCATGCAACACAATGGTATTTGTGCAAAACCGTAGTCCTCATCGGATACTTGGCATGAGTATACCAGAGGAGGCTTTTTTTGGTAAGAAACCTGATGTTTCATAATTTAAAATTTTTGGCTCATCTGTTTATGTGCATGTGACCAAAGACGCCAAGAAGAAGCTTGAACCAACAGTTGGGACTGGATATTTTTGGGGTACACTAATACTCCCCACAACTATTGGGTGTATTGTCCAAACATTAGGATGACTGTTGTGAGACGGAATATAAAATCTGATGAGGAGAAACCCATGCAATTGTCCCTTGAGAGGGAGATAGATTTGCATTCAAATGAGGAACTCTTCGTTCCAAAGAATTAACCTCAAGATGTGGAGCAGACACATGCAGAGGATTATGGAGTGGCAGAAAACACTCATGCAAAGCCATCCACCAGAAATGGTAGAAGGCGCACCACAGAAGCTGATAGATTGAGACTTGATGTGGCAGAGCATGTAGGAGCACCTACTTCACTACGCAGACAGAGACAGTCTCCAAATAGGTTTACTGAATACATGGCTCATATGAGCAAGTGTATTGTGACAGAACCATCCTCCTTTGAGGAAGCAGTGCAGCAACCAATTTGGGTTGACGCTATGGTTGAGGAGTATGATTCCATCGTCGAGAAAAATGTATGGGAAGTTGTCCCAAGGCCGGTCAGAAAATCAGTGGTTGGATCTAGATGAATCTATAAGGTGAAGCAGACGACAGATGGGAGTGTGTAGAAGTACAAGGCTATATTTGTAGCCTTGGGATTCTCACAAATTGATGGGATTGACTATGAGGATACTTTCACATCGGTTGCAAGATACTCATCGATTAGATCTATCCTTGCACGCTCGGCGCAGATGGGGTGGCACATTCATCAGTTGGATGTGAAAACTGTGTTTCTCAATGGAGTTATTGAGGAAGAAGTGTACATAGAGCAGCCATAAGGTTTTGAGATCGTTGACAGTGAGTCGTATGTTTGTCGACTCAAGAGAGCATTGTATGGGTTGAAGCAAGTACCTCGTGCTTGGTACACTCTAATTGACAGTTATTTCATCGGGTTGGGCTTCACCAAAGGTGAAGTGGATGCGAACCTATACCAAATTGTGGTTGATGGTAAGCTCTTGATTATCGTACTTTATGTTGATGATCTAATTTTTACAGATGATGAGCAAATAATAACTTCTTGCAAGGAGGATCTTGCAAGGGAGTTTGAAATGAATGACATGGGACTCCTTCACTATTTCCTTGGTTTGGAAATACGGCAGCGGGATGGTGAGCTTTTTGTTTCTCAAGGCAAGTGTGCTAAATAGATTCTAAGTAAGTTTCACATGGAGAGCTGTAAACCCATGGAGACTCCTCTTCTAGGAAATTGGAGGAAAGAGGATGCTACTTCAGGAGAAGTAGTGGACGCTACTATCTATAGGCAGGTAGTGGGTTCACTGATGTGCTTGGTGAACACCAAACCAGACATTTGATACGCAGTTAACCAGCTGAGTCAAGTTATGGTTAAGCCGACTAAGCTCTTTTGGAAGGCGGGGAAGCATGTCTTGAGATATCTCAGGGGCACAACAGAGTATGGATTATTGTATAGGCAGACAGAGGGAGTGAAGCTTCAAGGCTTCACGGATGCAGATTGGGCAGGCAGTCCATCAGAGATAAAGAGCACATCAGGAGGGATCTTCAACATAGCATCGACATCATTTTCTTGGTACAACAGGAAGAAGTGATCTGTGGCATTCAGTTTAGCCAAGGCAGAGTACATGGCAGCAAGTCAGGCTACATGTGAGGCCATCTGGATGAGAAAGATCCTGGTTGTTTTGTTTGGTTCTCAGATGGATCCAACGGTGATACATTGTGATAAATAGAGTTGCATTAAACTCTCGGTTAATCAAGTATTCCATGATAGGTCCAAGCACAAAGACATCTGGTACCACCATCTCAGAGATTGTGTTCAGAGGCACATTATGTTACTTCACTACATTCCCACGAAAGATCAGGATGCAGAGATTTTTACAAAGGTGCTCATTTTCATTCATTAGTTTAGATCATATTAGATATATTAGAGAGCATAACATTGTCATGTTCAATGTTGATGTTGGTTGGCATCGAGTCAAAATGGTATTGGCAAGGGAACATGTGCGAGGGAACTTGAAGGAACAACACCACTAACCGAATATCATAGAGGCAGGAACGGGTGGCAGATAATCCCTTTCTTGTTGAGAGGGAGTGTTGAAAGTCAACAAGAAATTGCAGCACACACACTAGTGTGGGACCACAGGTCCTAGCGATACATTAGTGTGAAAGCCAATTTAATTAAAAAATTGGTGTAGTGTCTAATTTAATTTTCCCTTAATTAAATTGGACAATAAAATGTAATCTTATCTCATAATCACTTGTAATAGTTAATTGAGTGTGATAAGCTCAGTTAGCTCATGAATTTCGAGTTGAGGCTGGTTGGTGAGGCATGCAGAGTGATTATATTAGTTATGGAGTTCGAGTTGCAGTTAGTGCATTAGTTTAATGCATGAGTAACTAGTTAACTCAGTTAGGTGAGTTGAAATCAGTTGAACTAGTTGTCACTGTTTGTTGTAATAGTGAGATATCAAGTGAATTAAATCAGATTTAATTCAAAATCAGTGATCTGCCATGCAACTGATGATTTACTATTAATAGTTGCATGCATGTCAGTTCCAGTGGAGACCCATTTGAGACAAAGGTTAAAGGGATGTTAACTATCAGTTGTATCATTAGTAGGTTACCCGCATGAAACCAGACATCCATTGGATTTCCCATGATGCTTGTGTAGTTTTGGAAGGCCAAAATTCCTAAATAATAGGGATTGCATTCCACATGAATTGTGCAAGCAATGAAGGTTGATTAGAGGCAGGAAATTGGCTAAGTGTTGGTCGATTTTGTCCGGGTCAGTGTGAGACACTTGTGAGAGTGAAGGAGACTCTTGTGAGAAGAGTGCATTGTAACTATTTCATGATTCCATGGTGAATATACAATAGAAGATATAGGGGTTTTGAGCAGGAAGCTTTCCCCGAGAAAATATATGTGTTGTGGTTTGATTTGCTTCTTTCTTTACTTGTTGTGATTGGTGATCGTGTTTATTTTCCACAATTGATTTGTAAAAGGATTCAATATATAGCTTTAGTACATTGCTTGATCGGATTGAATCCATTGAGATACATATGGTTGTATAATTTCTACAAACCATAGCTTCCTGCTCTGTAGAATTCAATTCAAAATTTAGAAAATCAATCGCAAGCATGCAATGAGAAATAACACACATGCACACAATATTTTTCCAGGGGAAAGAAACTACTAAAAACCCTTATGCTAGCTTGCATTAATTTGATGAATAAAGATGTATTACAATTGCTAGCTCAATCTGAGCTCAACCTGCTAGTGAATAACCTATATCTCTGCTCATTGAGAAGATCTGACCCAAACATGGTAATTTTTTTCCTCTACTTGAGCCTCTATTTCCTTGTGAAAATCTTGAGGAATTATCCCCTTATTATTTATGAATTTTCCTCCAATTAATTGCGCAATTCGCAAGGTTGATAATCTGATTGCATGCAACACATGTACACTCAAGACCAGTCTACAACTGAGGTTACACTGCCTTGTATTCTCCACCATTGGTGGGGAACTCTAATTCTCTGCATGCACTAGCTATTTTGGGTTGATTGATTAGTTAACTGGATGATCACTGAGTTAGACTGATGTCCCATTACACAACTGACCTTCCACTAGTTCCTCCAACGTTTAGAACTTGTTTAATTGAAAACAACTTAAAATAACTGACCTTTATTGCTACAAATTATATCACACATGCTTAACTGAACTCGAATCCCTCTAACTTGAATTCACTTAGCTAACTGTGTGAGAAGAACCATGCCACACAAGTTAACTACATCTAAATTGTTTGTTGATGTGGAAATTTTAATTTTCTCAATTTGACTAAGGAAAAGTCAGATTGAGACTTTCTTGTTGCATTTTTCAACACTCCATCTTAGCAAGAAAGGGGAATATCAACCACCCCTATCCTGCACCTGTGGAACTCGAACTTCTCTCTTGACAAATCCTTTGTCAAAATTTCAACATCTTATTCATCTGTCAGAATGTACTGTAGCACATTATCTGCCTTTGTACACAGTCCTGTAAATGGTGATATCGTATATCTATATGCTTGTATTGATCGTGAATACCAGATTCTCAGAGAGCTTAATGAAACTATGATTATCACAATAGATCACATATGGATCCATCATTTAACCAAACAGTCCCATAAGTATATTTCTCATCTATATCGCTTCACATGTTGCTTGACTTGCAGCCATATATTCTGCTTCTGCCAATCTGAGCGCGACATATCTTTGCTTCTTGTTGTACTAGGAAACCACTGCAGACCCAACATTGAAAATTCCACCTCGTGTACTCTTTGAGTCGGATGGACTCACTGCCCAATTTGCATTTGTGAAGCCACATAACTTCACTTCCTCTGTTTGTCTGTACCACAATCAAAATTGGGTAGTGCCTTTGAGGTGACGTAAAACATGCTTAGTTGCCTTCCAAAATAATTTGGTTGGCCTAACCATAGATTGGCTCAACTAGTTGACTACATAGCACATATATTTTTGTGTGTTCACAAGATACACCAATGAACCCACTAGTTGTCGATAAATGACAGCATCCACTTCTTCACTTGAAGTGGTAGCCTCCTTCCTCCAGTGGATCGCTAGAGGTTTCTCCATGGGTTTACAACTCTCCATGCAGAATATCTGCAGTATCTCATTTGCATACTTTCCTTGAGATACAAACAATTCCCCATTGCCTTGCCATACTTCCAACCCGAGGAATTAGTGCATGAGACCCATGTTCTTCATTTCAAATTCCCTTGCAAGATCCTCTTTGCAAGAGTTGATCAGTTGCTCATCACCAATCAATATTAGATCATCAACATATAAAAAATGATAAGAAATTTACCTTCTACCAAAATATGATAGAGGTTCACATTTGCTTCACTTTTGGTGAAGCCCAAACTAGTGAGATAATTGTCGATCCTGGTGTACCAAGCACAAGGTGCTTGTTTGAGACCGTACAATGCTCGCTTGAGTTTGCACACATGAGACTCCTGATCATATCTCTCAAAACCTTCTGGTTGCTCGATGTACACCTCCTCCTCAATAACCCCATTGAGAAATGTTGTTTTACATCCATCTAGTGGATCTTCCACCCCATATATGCAGCCAGAGCCAAAATTGATCTAATGGATGAATAACTTGCTACAAGAGAAAAGGTCTCCTCATAGTCAATTCCCTCAAATTGAGAGAATCCTTTGGCCACAAATCTCGCCTTATACTTTATGATTATGTCTGTTGTATTCTTAACCTTGAAGATCCATATCGAACCCACTATTGATCTATCTGTTGGTCTTGGGACCACTTCCCAAACGTTGTTCTTTACAGTGGATTTGTACTCTTCCACCATTGCATCAACCCATACAGGTTTCTCAATTTCTTCCTCGAAAGAGGATGGCTCAGTATCTATAAGCTCAGTCATTAAATTCATGTAGCCAGTGTACCTCTCAGGTGACCTCCTTTTCCTGTGCAAATTTGATGGAGCTCTTGCATTTTCCTTCGCATATTGCACAAGTCTATCAACCTCCCTGGTTTTTGTGCTACCTTCTTTAGATGGTTCTAGTTGAGTGGATGTCTCCACTCACTGCTCCTCAATTTGTAGTTGTTCCATAACTTCCTAAGGCTCCTCCTTTGGAACTAAAATCCCCTCTTCTGGTGGGAACTGAAGCTCCTTCTCAATAGAGCACCACATCGCTCTCTCCTTATCAAACTTTACATCCCTTCACACAATTGTCATTATGAGGGAAGGTAAGTACACACAGTAGTTGTGAGGAGTTTCGATGTAACCCACAAAAAATCCCAAGTTAGTTGTCGGCTCAAGCTCCTTCCTTGATTATTTGGAGACATGGCAGTAAACAAAGGCTCCAAAAATCCTGAAGTGAGACACATCCAACTTTCTCCCCGAGAAATCCACCTTCGGTGTAATCATACCAAGAATATGATGAGGACTTAGGTTCTACAAGTAGAGTGTTGTGTTACATGCCTCTGCCCACAAATGAAGTGGTATGCCTTGGTCATGAAGCATAGCTCTAGCTTCTCCCACAATTCTTCAGTTCTTCCTCTCAGCTACCCCATTCTGTTGTGGGTTGTGGAGTGTTGTAAACTCTCTTTGAATACCCTCTTGTGCAAAAAAAATCTTGAATTCATTCAAAACATACTCACCTCCATTATCACTCCTAAGAGCCTTCACCTTATTTTTTGTCTCTTTCTCAACCAGTACCTTCAATTCTACAAACTTGGAGAACATCTCATCCTTCTTTTGCATGAAGAAGATACAACATTTCCTTGAGAAATCATCAATACAAACAATAAAATATTTATGTCTGGCAGTGGAGGCTATCGAGAAAGTTCCAACGACATCAAAGTGTATCATTTCCAAGATTGCATGTGCTTTGCTGTCTCGATCATGGAATGTGGATTTTACATACTTCCCCAAGGTACAACCTTTGCAGACATCTTGTTGATCGAGTGCTCCTTTGGGGAGGCCAGTGGTTATTTGATGCATAATATTTAAGGCTCCATGATGTAAATGGCCAAGTATTTTGTGCCAAAATTCATTGACATCGTGACTTTGCACTTTCTTCGCCTTACTGCTTTATGCAACACAGTCTTCCACATTTAGCTTATACAGGTTCTTCACACGAACCCTGATCTACTTCACTTGTCCAGTGGCTATGTGTCTTAGGAATGTGTTCCCTTTGCTGAAGATCACATCATAACCATGATCTTCCAAAACTGCTACAAATATGAGATTTTTCTTTAGGCTTGGAACGAACATGACATCCTTGAGTCATAGAGGGGATCCCGAATCCCTCTGAAAGGTGTTTGTACCAATCTTGGTCACGTTGTACCTTCCATCGTCCCCTGCTCAAAGTAAATCTGGAGATTTTTCTTCTCCAGGTCACTGAAAAACTCTCTACACCCTATCATGTGGAACAATGCACCTGATTCCAAGCACCACACACTCCCCATCACTATGTTGGCCATGCATGCATTAAGGGTGAAGTCAAGCATGAATTGTGAAGCTAAGCCTTCACCTGCTGCTCCTCCTAAGTTCTTCTTGCTCGAATTTTTGCATGGAAACTTCGTGGCATAGTGCTCGAATTCATGAAAATTTAAGCATTTAATTTTGGACAAGTCTTTCTTCTTACCCCATTGACTGGATTTTGGTTTGGGTTGAGATTTCTTCCCTTTTCCCTTATTTCCCTTTCCAACCAATGAAAATTTTTCTTCATTCGCGCCCTTGGATGAAGTCCCATCTTTGGTATTCCACCTGATCTCATCTTGTACCAAATCAGACCATAAGTGTTCCAAATTCAGTAATTTCTCCCTCTCGTTCACCGAGTCTTGGTAGCTATGCCAAATTTTGGGAAGGCCTAGACAAGCTAGGCTTACCAAGTCATCTTTTGCGACATTTACACCAACCCCACCAAGCTCATCATGAACTTGTGTAAATATGCTCAGATATTGTGGAATAGTCGCATCTTGATATTTCAAAGTTTATCCTTGAGCGCCAGTTTTTTGTGGTCATGACTATTTTCGAATAGCTCTGTCAGTGCCTTCCACATTTTGAAAGGAGTTTCTTTCCCATGGAGATTTGAGACAATGTGATCTTGCACTCCTTCAAGATTATTCTCCTCGCCTTGTCTACATCTTTCTTCCATTTGGCTAGGTTTTGTGCATCAATTTTTTTGTGTTTTTGCAATATTTGCCTTGACACGTTATAGCAATCCATTGTCACCCAACATTGCCTCCATGTGATCCTTCCATGCAATGAAATTAGAGTTTCCTTCCAAGGCATACTCTAGTCTCATCTCGTTGAAGGCCATCTTCCCAACTCTTAAGAGATCCCGCTACACTGAATTGCAAATTCGAACCTCCTGAGAAACAACTTCGAAACTATTGTTCTAATGTGAATTATGCTCTTATACCATGTAGAAATATGATGTAGAATTGAAACTTATCATGAAATTTTAATATAAATCTCAAGACACAATCCTACTCTAATACTCTACGGAATTCAATTCACAATTTAGAACATCAATCACAAACATGTCATGATAAATAACACACATGCACACAATATTTTTCTAGGGGAAAGCCACTGCTAAAAACCCCTTATGTCTGTCAATTTATTCCTATATTGAGCCCCTATTTCCTTGTGCAAATATTGAGTAATTAGGCCCCTATTATTTATGAATTTTCCTCCAATTGATTGCACAGTTACCAAGGTTAATCATCTGACTGAATGCAACACCTATACACTCAAGACTAGTTTACAACTGATGTTACACTACATTGGAATCTTCACCACATTTGGGGAACTATAATTATCTGCATGCGCTAGCTATTTTGGGTTGATTGATGAGTTAATTGGATTATCATTGAGTCAGACTGATATCCCACTACACATATGACCTTCCACTAGTTCCTCCAACAGTTAGAACTAGTTTAACTAAAAACAACTTAAAATAAATGACCTTGATTGCTACAAATTAGCAATCACACATGATTAACTAAAATTCAAGCCCTCTAACTTGAATTATTTGAGCTAACTGATTGAAAAGAGCCATTTCACACAAGTTAACTGCATCCAAGTTTCCTGTTGATGTGGAAATTCGAATGTTCTCAATTTGACCAAGGCAAAGTCAAATTGAGACTTTCTTGCTTCATTTTTCAACAAACCAAACATGTCACAAAACCCTAATACAATTCAAGTTAGACCCTATATGCATAAAAAAAATTATACATACCTCAAGGAATACATACCTTAGTCCTTCATGATTACTGGAAGTTGTCATAAAGGCCTTCTACTTGATCTCACAATGCAAGTGTAACACCCTCTTACCACATCTACCCAAGTGACCAACCAACCGAGGTAAACATGTGAAGAGAGGCTACTAATATGAGATTCAACCTCCTATATGACCTTAAGGAAGTGGAACCAATAGAAACAAGACAAACACACCTTACACATCATCAACAACATCCCTAGGAGGTAACCCAACCTTCCAAGCCCCTGACCCCTGAGGGAGACTAACATTTTTATCCTTTTGGACCATAGCCACAAGCATGCCAAGGCAAGGTAGCGCATGGGAGCCTATAGCTGTAGGAACAACATAACAATCATGTGACCAAGGCCCCAATTAGTCATTTCTATGCCTGCAACTCTGGGATTTGTGCCACCTTTTCAGCCCCATAGCCCGAGTCACTGCCCAGAACTTATTGAAACTTTAGGAGATGATAAATAACATTAAAAAAAGGTACAAAAGCAATCACATCATCAAGGACTCATCTAGACCCCTCCTAGCCATGACAAGAATTTTGCCAAACATGTCACAAACATTGCATCTACAGGTATAAACAACATATTTAAACATGAGGGTATCTTACTTATATGATAATTGCTAAGAAACATTGATCCCCTACATCATAAGTTGCAATACAATCTATTTGACTATAGATACATTGTATATTCATTTACAGGTAAAAACATGGATAGATCCATACATCATCATTAATCAAATATATACTTATAACCCGCACAATAACAACATAAATACAATGGATACACAACAATAAAATCCATACATAAACCAATGCATTTGCATACCAAATACCAGAGGAATGAGCTCTTCATTATTGAATGTAAATACCAACCGGATATGGGAATTCCATGTTCCACCCGACCATAAATTGGCTGAGCCAAGTCGCACTTCAGCCAATTCCCCCGTGTCATATTCCAAGCATGAATGTGGGATCTCATCAAACACATCAATCACAATCAATCCAGGGCTTCCAGAGGCTAAACCACCTCAACCCTCAACCAGGGACTCCACCTCATGGTTGAACATCACAACCATCACGGATTGGTCTCTATCCAAGTTGTTCCAAGGCTCTAGATTTTTTGTTCCAACTAGGGTTTCCAGGACTAGTAACTCAACCCAAACTGTTACAGGGCTTCCAGGACTAGTAACTCAACCCCCCAGGGCTTCCATAACATTTTTCCAACCAAGGTTTCCAGGACTAATAACTTAACTCACTAGTTTTCTGTCAGGATTCCAGAGCATTTGTCCAACCAAGGCTTCTAGGAACTAATAACTCAACCCACAGCTAAAGGAATCGTGAGAACCAACCAGAAAACAACCAATGGAAATAAACCCACAACACCTTGGCTATCCATGAAATGGCAAGGCTAGGAAAATCCACATGAATACACCATGCATGCCAAAACTAGTGAGGAAAACATACATGCAACTCGGTACCTGTAATGAAATCTTGTTGTAGTTGTTGATCCCGATGACCACTTGAGCTTTCCTTCTCTTCCTTTTCCTTCTTGCTCCAAATTGCCAGAAGTATCCACACTCTCCAAGAGTGCTCCAAGAAAACTCTAAGTATCCAAGAGTATGATAGAGAGAGAGAGAGAATAATGAGAGAGCTCAAAAAATGCACCGAAAAAAGGTACCAACTGATCCTCAGAAGCCTTTTTATAGAAGAGGCCTCTATTTTCTTCATTTTCCATTATTTTCCTTCATTTTCCTCCTCACATACAACCTGTGTCCTTTCATATCCCTTTTCTCCTAATTTCCATTATTTTCATAAATAAATGTGCAAAAAATACTTTTTGCCTCTTTAATGGCTTAGCCATAACCTTTTCCAATTTCCTTTTTCATAATAAACCATGTGAACACTCGTACTAGGATGTTTGCCCAAAATTCAACTTGGAATACGTGTCCCATCAACCGTGGTTATTATTTTAACTTTATTACATGGAATTTTACCAGGGTTGTTGCAAAACCATCCCCCTTGGGGGACACCGTCCTCAGTGTTCAATCACACATATACCTCAACAACACCGCTGAAAATCAAACATACTGCTCATGGAACTTTATAACATACTCAATGCAGTATTTACAATGATCACCCTCTTGAAATAAAACCAACATGACATCATAACAACATGACAACTATAATGACATGACACCATACCGCTTTATTGGAGCTTCATAACATAACTCATGGCGATATTTACATCCATATACATATGTACATACATCCAACCATTACATCAAAACATATACCAAAACATCGCCAAAACATATGCTAAATAAAAACCAACATGACACCAAAAATGCTTTGCCTCAACCGGCAAACAAGGAAGGATACATTGCCCACGTCTGATCTGCCATCTCCCATGTAGCTTCATCGGGCCCAAAGTGCTTCCATTGCACTTTAACTTGCTCAATTGCTTGATTCCAGAGCATGAGCATATTTTTGTACAAAATGCATTGCGGTTCTAGCTAGAACTCTCCTTCTGGGTCCACCTGTAATACAAACCAATCAATAACATGATCAAAATATTTAACATATTTCTTAAGCAATGATATATGAAAAACATAATGTAATTTCACTGTGGAAGGCAGTACAAGTCGATAAGCTACTGGCCCAATCCTCTCAACGATCCTGAAGGGTCTACAAAACCTTGGTGCCAACTTGGCACACGATCCAATCCACAAGGATATCTTCTTGGGATTGATACAGAAATACACTTGATCCCCAACTTGAAACTCCTTGAAAAACCTGTTCTTGTCTGCATAACTCTTCTGCCTATCTCGCACTGCTTTGAAGTTCTGCTTGATAACCTGCATTTCATGTTCCATTTCTGCCAACATCTAGTCCAATCAGTACCATGTTAACCGGATCACTCCAATTGATAGGAGTGTTGCAACTCCACCCATGAAATGCCTCAAATGGAATCATCCTCAATGACTCCTAATACTCGTTGTTGCAGGCAAACTCTACTAGTGGAATATATTCTTCCCAGTTGCGTTTTTGATGCATCACATACATCCTCAACATATCCTCCAATATCCTGTTGACCCTCTCAATCTGCCCATGTGTCTATGGATGATAAGTTGTGCTAAAGGCCAATCTGGTTCCCAAACCTACAAAGCACTCATTCCAAAACTTGGAAGTGAACTTTAAATCCTTGTCAGACACAATATTTTTTCAGAACACCATGCAATCTGACTATGTCTTTGATAAACACCTGTGCTACATTACTAGTTGATTATGTAGTCTTCATTGGAATTAAATGTGCAACCTTTGTCAACCTGTCCACCACAACCATGATGGAATCATGTTGTCTAACTATCCTAGACAAACCTGTGATGAAGCCCATGGAAATTACCTCCCATTTCCACTCTGGAAGCACAATCGGCTGTAACAGTCCACCTGGATGCTTACACTCTGTCTTAACCATCTAACAATACAAACAAATGGCTATAAACTCTGCCACATCCTTCTTTAGATTTTGCCAATAACAAAATCTCTTCACTGCAATCAAATTCTTCTAGTAGTCTGGGTGACCCGAATATGGTTTCGCATGAAACTCCCTCAAGATAACCTTCTTGAGCTCACTGTTGTCCGGTACATATATCCTGTCTCTAAATCTCACCAATCCATCTGTTGTGAGACGGTAGTCTAAATCCTGTACACCTACACTTGTACCAATACCTGTACCTGTACCAACACATGTACCTATACCAACACCTGTACATGTAACAACGCCTTTACATGTACCTATGCCAATACCTGTACCTATACTCTACTGCAACCTATGCACAATATCCATATACATGTCATCCAGTTGACCTCCCTACAATATCCTATCTTGTAAGTCTGTCCCATAGGAGCTCATAATTGTTATTTTATTTACCTGTACTCGCCTGCTAAGAGCCTTTGCGACCATGTTTTTCCTTTCCCTTACCTGATCTTGAAGTCAAACTCATTGATCATGGCCAACCATCTAGCCTGCCTAGCATTCAAATTCGGCTGGTCAAACAAGTACCTCAACCCAATGTGATCACTCATAAGTACAAACCACTTGCCAAGAAGATAGTGCCTCCACATCTTTAGTGCATGAATGATCTTGCTAGCTCAAGATCACGTGTCGGTTAGTTCTTCCCATGCTCGTTGAACTTTCGTGACTCATAGCATACCACCCATCCATCCTGCATAAGGAATCCACCAAGTCCTCTCTTGCAAGCATCCGTGCACACTACAAACTCCTTGTTCGGATATGCAATCTTTAACAATTGAGCATGTGTCAACAACTACTTAAGCTGCTTAAAACTGGACTCACACTCCTATGTCCAGTCAAACTTCCTACCTTTCCTCTGCAATGAGGTAATAAGATAAGAAATTTGTGAGAAGTTCCTAATGAACCTCTAGTAATAACCTGTCAATCCCATGAATGATCTCACCTCATATTCATTCTTAGTAGCTACCCACTCCATGATGGCTCTTATCTTTTTTGGATCTACTGCAATGCCCTCTTTGGAGACAACATGTCCCAAATAATGTACCTCGATATGGAAGAAACTGCATTTGTTGAGCTTAGCATACAACTGATGCTTTCTCAACAACCTCAACACTGTTGCCAAATGCTTGGCATGCTCTTCCTCATTTTTAGAATACACCAATATGTCATCAATAAACACAATCACAAATTTGTCCAAATAAGGATGCAACACATTGTTCATCAAACACATAATATAGTTGGGGCATTAGTAAAATTGAATGGAACTACAACAAACACATAATGCACATACCTGGTCCTAAATGTGATCTGTAGATGTCCTGCTCTTTAATGCGTACTCGGTGATAGCCCGATCTCAAGTCGATCTTAGAGAACATTGTTGCTCCCTTCAACTGATCGAACAAATCATCAATCCTCGATAATGGGTACACGTTCTTGATGGTAACTTTGTTCAGCTGCATGTAGACAATGCACAATATGAGAGTGCCATCCTTCTTCTTCACGAACAACACCGATGCACCCCATGGCGATACACTTGGCCTAATGTACCCTTTTTCAAGCATCTCTTTCAGATACAATTTTAATTCTACCAACTCAGGTGTGATCATCCTGTAAGGTGCCTTTGACACTGGAGCTGCCCCAGGCATCAACTAAATAGATTAGTCTACTTCCTTGTGTGATGGAAACTCTGGGATCTCTGCTGGAAACACATCTTGAAACTGTTGTAAAAATGGATACCTGTTAAACACATCTGCATCCTCAGCTTCTTTACCTTTGTCACTAGAGATATGAAATGCAAATAGTACACACCCTTTCTTATGATTACGTTTGGCCTACATGGATGTCACCATCCTAATTGATGTGGCTTTATTCCTTCCCTACAAGACTCTTGGTTACCCATTGTCATCCAATCACTTAGCTTTGTCATAGCAACATACCTTGGTCTTGTGAAGATATAGTCAATCCATACCCAATAGCATACTGTATGATCCCAAAGGCAACATGTTCAAGTGTGTTGTTGTAGGCATACCATTTAACTCGAATGCAAAGGCTCTTACCCAATGACGAACTCTTTTCTTCGTACTTATGGCCAACCACACTAACCAATATTCTACATGCATTTCCTTACTCAAACCACACTTATCCACCAGGTCAGGATTCATATAACTATAGTTAGATCTAGGGTCAATCAAAATAGAAACAACTTGATCACAAAGCTTATCGTCCATCTGAATGGTAGAAGCCTGATGATATGTCTGCATGTTGCCCACAACTGCATAAATCGAGGAATTCTATGCCCAACATCTCCCACTATTTGTGCCTCTTGCGCACTGTAGATCTGTGGCCTACCACTCTAATGTTGTGGACAACCTCTCCTACGATGATCTTTGCCACAAGTCCAACACTGTATAGGCTTCCAACATTCTTCCTTATTCTGCTCCTCAGATTTAAATCCATGTCCTCTACCAGATGTATTAAACTTCTTAGGTGGGGCAACATTCTCCTTGTTACCTGTATCTTGAGGACTTCCTTGATTTTTATCCCATTTTCATTTATTCTTATCATTACCTCTTCGATCCAGAGTATCCAAAAATATGCCATCTTTAATTGCCGCATCCCTATCCGACCTGTAACCACTAGGAGACCTATTGCCATATGATCCATTGGTCCCATCGTCCTGCCCATAGCTGAACATAAGTGGCCCTTGTTTCTGAAACTCTGACAAAATTTGAAGGATGGCTGCATTAACCTCTGCTTGCTTTTCCTGTGCTTGTATGAGTCTATCATTGTCTGCCTTGCAACTCCTTATTTCTTCCTTTAAACTTATAAGTGTATTTTCCAAATCAGATGAATGTCCAACACCATGCTTCTCATATGATTCATAGGGAGAATCTTTGTAGTCTACCATTATGCTATTCATCTTTGATTTCTTCCTGCAATCCTGTGCAATATGTCAGCAAAACCAATTCATAAATAAACTAACATACCTTAGTGTAATTTGGGGAGGATACATCCTGCAAGATCAACCAATCAGAGAAATACATATATATACATAATCATATTAATCATATAAACTCATAACACATGGTATACTAGCACATAATATCATTCTAATTGGAGTCTAGTCATAGATGCATAACCATACCAATGCAACTTGACCACACACCATTGCAATCACAGATCATACACAAGCATAAACGACATGTAACCAAGCGTGAATGACCAATGCATGTTCAACATATAACATCACACAAGCAAGCATACATAGACACTACACAAGCATGACCAATATGTGACCTAACATACACAAGCAATGCATATACAACATGTAACAATATGTAAGCTAATGTGTATGCACAATACATAAACATGAACTACACATAATAAGTCATACACACATGACCACATGTTGACAACAACACCATCAACTCTCCCATGGCGACATCACCGCCACCATGGCTAACTCAACACAGATGCACAATCACATACACCATAGGTATGAGAAACACATAAGAAATCAACAATAGCATGACCAACACACCACCCATCTAGTCCAAGGGTTAAACCATTCTCTTATACCACTCTGTAACACCCTCTTCCCACATCTACCCAAGTAACCGGACAACCGGGGTAAAAATGTGATGAGAGGCTACTAATATGAGATTCAACCTCCTAGATGACCTTCAAGAAGTGGAACTGACGAAAACAAGACAAACACACCTTACACAACATTAACAACATCCCCAGGAGGTAACCCAACCTTTCAGGTCCCTCACCCCTGAGGGAGACTAACTTTTTGACCCTTTTGGACCATAGCCACAAGCATTCCAAGGCAAGGTAGTGGGTGGGAGCCTATAGCTGCAAGAAAAACATAGAAAGCATGCAACTAGGGCCTCGATTGGTCAATTTTGTGCCTGCAACTCCAGGATTTGTGCCACCTTTCCAGTCCTAGAGCCCAGGTGACTGCCTAGAACTTAATGAAACTTTAGGCGATGATAAATAACATTAAAACAAAGGTACGAAAGCAATCACATCATCACGAAATCATCTGGACCTCTCCTAGCCATGACATGCATTTTCGTCAAACATGTCACAAACATTGCATCTACAAGTATAAATAACATATTTAAACATGGGGGTCTCTTACTTATCTGAGAATTGCTAAGAAGCATTGCTCCCCTACATCATACGCTGCAATACAATCTATTTGACCATAGATATATTGTGTATTCATTTACAGGTAAAAACATGGATACATACATACATCATCACTAATCGAATATATACTTATAGCCAACACAATAACAACATAAATACAATGGATACAATGGCAATAAAATCCATAAATAAACCATTACATTTGCATAACAAATTACTAGAGGAATGAGCTCTTCATTACTGAATGTAAAAACCAATCGGAGATGGGACTTCCACGTTCCACTCGACCATAGATTGGCTGAGCCAAGTCTCACTTCATCCAATCACCCCCATGCCATATTCTAAGCATGAATGTGGGATCTCATCAAACACATCAATCACAATCAATCCAGGGCTTCCAGAGGCCAAACCACCTCAACCCTCAACCAATGAATCCACCTCATGGTCAAACATCACAACTATCATGGTTTGGTCTCTATCCAAGTTATTCCAGGGCTCCAGAGTGTTTGTTCCAACCAGGGCTTCCAAGGCTAGTAACTCAACCCCAACTGTTACAGGGCTTCCAAAGCATTTGTCCAACCAAGGATTCTAGGACTAGTAACTCAACCCACCTAGGGCTTCCATAACGTTTAGGCTTCTAAGACTAGTATCTCAACTCACAGTTGTCTGTCGGGCTTCCAGAGCGTTTGTCCAACCAAGGCTTCCAAGAACTAATAAATCAAGCCACAAATAAAGGAATCATGAGAACTAACAAAAAAATAACCAATGGAAATAAACCCACAACACCATGGCTATCCAGGAAATGGGAAGGCTAGGAAAATCCACATGTATACACCATGCATGCAAAAACTAGTGAGGAAAACATACATGCAACTCGGTACTTGCAATCAAAGCCCGCTGTAGCTACTGATCTCGATGACCACTTGCACTTTCTTTCTCTTCCTTTGCCTTCTTGCTCCAAATCACCAAGTATCCACACTCTCCAAGAGTGCTCCAAGAAAACTCTAAGCATCCAAGAGTATGAGAGAGAGAGAGAGATAATAATGAGAGAGCTCCAAAAATGCAGTGACAAAAGGTACCAACTGATCCTTAGAAGCCTTTTCATAGAAGAGGCCTTTATTTTCTTCATTTTCCGTTATTTTCCTTCATTTTCCTCCTCACATGCAACCTGAGATCTTTCATCTCCCTTTTCTCCTAATTTCCATTCTTTTCATAAATAAATGTGTCAAAAATACTTTTTTCCTCTTTAATGCCTTAGCCATAGCCTTTTCCAATTTCCTTAGCCATAATAAACCACGTGAACACCCGCACTTGGATGTTTTTCCCAACATTCAACTTGGAATACATGTCCCATCAACCATGGTTATTATTTTAACTTTATTACATGGAATTTTCACTAGGGATGTTACACCAAGGTATTGTCACTGCCACAATTTCCATGAATACTTCCTTCAAGATGCTTTTCTCAGGGTGACTAATTTTTGCTTACTACTATAGTCCTTCAAGCCAGGCTTCTACACTAGCTCCGAATCATTGTTTCCTTCTCCAAACATGAAATCTTTCTTGTGTTAATAATAACCCTCTTCTAGCCTGATGTTTCTGCTCCTTCAAGACACAAACCAACCCTAACTTAGGGCTCAACCAAGCCTGTTGTAGCTCATAAAGACTCGGCCCTTTTCGAGGAGAAATTACACTCTTTTCTCCTCTTCTCTAGTCCTTTTGAAGTTAGCAACCTCATAGCTCCTTTGCTTATGATGTGATGCACTTAATATATTTGTTCTTGTGTCCTTACTAGACTTGTTTGGCCTCCATAAGGCCTATATCAAAGGTATCATATTTTCCACAATATTTCAGATAGTTGATATTTGTAGAGCTTAGATAAATCTCCACCAAAGTTGAAGAATAGAACTAATTGTACGAATGGAGCATCTTAGCTCGTATTATGTTAAAGAAGATGGCTTGGATTTGTATCAATTATGGTGTAGCTCGTACTATAGTGATTGCATGCCTTCTTTCAAACATAAAGTATCTTGAATTAATCCTTACTTCAGACATTATGATGACTTTGGATCATTGAAATGTTTGTATTACTAAATTTTGATCCTTAAATTTGGTTTATAGAAGTGGACAGACCTTGTATCAAAGTAGGAGGACTTATATCACTGATTTAGGCTTCAAATAAATGATCCATACTTTTGGAACTAACATTGAATCAAAACTTTGGCTTCATTTTAGAGTGAAATTGGATTACTTTTTATGCTCAGAACTCAAGAACAAAGATTTCAGAGAATTCCAATCTTTAGGATCTAGCTTCCGTCATTTTGTTACTTCTAGCAGACTTGTAGTAGTGATTAAAATTGTAGCCTTTATTTTCTTCCAAAGATGCCAATTATCTGTGATATTTTTGGCTTCCAACCTTACCTCTGATTGTGTTAACCTTACAGTACAAGGAGAAGTATCTTGCATCTATTGTTGGAATGTGAAGGAGAATTGCTTCAGAACTTTGATTTTGTGTAAGACATTATTCATTTTCTGTCTCTGGAATAACTTCACATATGCTAATCTCAAAGAGGATTTTAAATAGAATTGCCAACAAAAAGTGATCTTCACCCTTCTTCTTCTCCTAGGTCTGATACCATGTTGGAAAATCACTGAGTTTATAGATTAAAGTTGATTTTCCTAACTTGATAGTTACTTGTGACATTAGTTAGCATTTTATTATTACTCTTTCATCTATCAAAACGTGAAGATCACGAAACACAAAGAACACAAGATATAGGCTTCACACCCAGGAAAAACCCTACAACTCGGGGAAGACCAGAACAATCCACTTCTTATAGAATCATATTAACATGAGATTTCCACTGACCAAGTCAAACCACCTTCTAGCTACAAGTCCTCACAAGTAAACTAAAGGATGCCACTTTCTTATTGCAACTTTCTAATCATTGCAATATTCAGACCTATCCAATACTACTTCAATTTCAAACCTCTACAAAACCACTGCAACTTCGAACCCCTGCAAAACCTCTGCAACTCCGGACCTCTACGAAACCTCTGTAACTTCGAACCTCTGCAAAATTTGCAACTTCAAACTTCTCACTACAATTTTGAACCTTTGTAAAACCACTACAATTTTGTAATTTTTGGGTCTCTTAAACACTCCTATGATTTTGATATGAGCATACTTCTTTATATTTCAGTTAGGAGCAAACTTCTTATAGTTTCTTGGTTCTCCTTACTTCTTGCTAGTCCTTCTATGCTTCTTGATCAAACTACAGATCACAGTCCAAATGAATCTGAATTACCTCCTTTATATACTTGTTTCCTCATGTCAAATAGCTAGGTAATGAGGCCAACTTGTATTGCTTCTTTAGGCCGACATATACTGCTTCTTTAGGCCGAATTATAGATGCATCTAAAGGTGGACTTGTAGCTAGAGGTCTAATGACTTTTTTGTACACAAGATATTGACATCCTTTTGACTCGTCACAAATCATAAAGGCATGCAATGAATGTCTGGACCTATCAAGCATGAAACCTATGCTTCTTGAACAAATAGATAAATTTTCTTTCTTATTTACATCATATATGAGTATAAAGACAATTATGGAGACTGAACCTAGTTACTTTTCCAACACCTTCTCAAAAAAATCACTTTAAAAACATAAAATAACTTTAATATAATAAAGTACTGTGTACTTTTTGTACCTCATAAAGTGACTAAAAAGTCACATGACTTTAATAACTCATAAAGTCGCACTAAACAGTGGGTCTCATGTGTTTTCCTAGGCCAAAGGCAAAAAGCGCTAGTAAACACCTCCTTAGTACTTTTTTCAACACTTTATTTGCTCCACACCATGTTATTCCTAATCCTTCAAAGCTTGTGGATTGATTGGGGAAATTATTCTTCTTCTTTGACATTTTAATTTTTTTATTCAAATATATTTATTCATATTGCAGTTTGTACATATACAACTTGTTGTACTTCTTGTCCTCTAATAACAAATGGCAGGTGAGTATTTACAAAATCTTGGCCTAGTGATACATCACACCGTTTGTTGTAACACAGTTATGTAATTGTTATAGCCAATCCATTGACTAAAATAGGAAAATTAGGTGCATAGTAGAGAATATGAACTACTTGCCCATTTATAGACCAAACCTTAATTTATTTACTTTTCCAAAAATGCAAAGGTATCACCCTTTTCCTTACATAGGATATCATTGAACCTATATCCATTTGTGCATCTAATTGGTATAACTCATAACCTCCAACCTAATTATCTATGATTATAATAAATCTATCTTTCAACCCAATGATATGATTGAGGCAATAGCTATCAATATAAGATATACCTAGAGCTTTTCTGCTAGATTCTGCAAATCTTTCTATGACATTGTCTAAAACAATTGCTAAAGCTTCTTGCCTTGTCATAGTTCCTTGTTTTTCTTCTTGTAATTGTTCATTTGAAGAATCTATATAGTCATCCAATAATGTTCTCCGTCCCTTCTATCATCGACAATTGGATCTAGTAAGGAGAGTTAGAAATGTTGGAATTAATGAACATACCATCATTTGAGAATGCTTTGGAGCAGAGATCCCTTTCAACAAGATTTAATTGAGTACTAAAAATCTCAACATTTTTAACAGATTTAGATTGAAAGTTTCATTTAGCACATTTGTTATCCTAATGACCATCCTTACCACACATGAAAGATTTAGATTTGGTGTGAGGAAAACTTCTCTGAAAGTGAACCTTTCTTTTGAATCTTTGCTACGAAACTTTTGAAAATGAAACTTCTGAAAGTACATCCACTTGTATATGAATTCACATCCACTTGTATATAAATTCGCTTCAAAGTCCCTAAAATTTTCACTAAAACCAATTGTCTTTGAAAAAGTATAATAGATTGTCACCACGACACGTTTCCTTTCATTTTGCCATTTCCTTGAGACATTTTATTCGGATAGTTTTAAATATATTCGCATGCAATCTTACAAGAGCAAAGCCTGGTCAAGCTTGTGTTTGACAACAATATACAAATACACCAATTAGTTGGCCTTGAAACTGAAACGGTAGCTGAGCGATTTCGCAAAAGACCAATTAGTTTTCGGATTGGCTATCGAGTGAATCAGAGCCAATGGTGTCGTATATAACAAAGTTTTATATTCTTTTGTATGGGTGGTTGGCCTTCTAATCCAAAGTGAAAAGGATTCAAAAGAAAATTCTTCGTCGTCGTTAAAAATGGGGTACTGTCCTGTCTCTAAAACGATACAGCCCATTTTCTGATGCTCGGCAGGAGACGATTTACATATAGTATGTAAATCGTTGTTAAGACTGGTGGATTTGGACCTCCGAGTGGGGTTGGTGGAGAAATTCTTTCTGCAGAAGGGTGATTCCTCACGTTGTTAGTCTTTAGAGCGTCGCAGGGTCCCATTTCTGTGCACAAGGTGTCACCATTATGGCCCTAGCAAAAGACTGCAACCCGAAGTTTACTAAACGCATCCGAGTCAAAAAATCTAAGGTGAGATCTCTAGACGAATAACATACTTCTTTGCCTAATAAACAAATTTCATATAAGGAGTAGTTTGCGCTATGGGGGTAGAAATCTAGCCTAACTAAAAGAGTTCGAATGAAGATACCAATATGGAATCAAGGGTCACCCTGTCAGTAGAATCCTCTTATAATTCCTCTCCAGAATGTGAGGTCACAGGAATGCAAGAGGTGTTTTCTCATCCCCAGGTCAACATTGTCAGGTCAACCCTTTAGCTGCAATTGTTGCGCCGTTGCAGGTAAGTTTGAAAATACCCCCTCCCCTTTGTCTAAGTCAATGGCCCTTTCTCATGGTCAATTGAGTGAAGGGTTGGTCTGTTTGTGGTCCAATTCTGTTTTATGGGTTTGAGAGGTTTCAGGAACCTCACGGGAGATTGCAGGGAAGGCTGCTGCAGCTATCAGTAGGGGTTTTTGTCCTATTGTTGGGCTTCCCTCTACTTTCCTTCAATAGGCCGAGGACCCCTTAACTTTCCCCTGTAACCACAATGTTTTGGAACAGAGGGTATCTGTAGTGATGGAGGTCTGATGAGATATTATTTAAGGTCTATAGATAAGGGTTTAGGGTCAGTTGTTCCTGGGGTGGAAGGAGTTGGGTATGGGTATTTGGCATGATGGCCCAAGTTCTAGAAGCCAAAAATCTTACCTAGCCATAGCAGAAGAAAAATCCAAAATGGACCTATCCTTTACGAACGAAAAATCCATTGTTAGAGTTTCTATGGCAGTTTAACACCCCGTTAGGTGTAAGCCATGATTGTCATGTCTTTGAATATCGAGGTGATGGGCAGCACTTCGAAAAAATTAGACCTGAAGAGCCTTGTGGAAGCCCACAACCAAGAAATTGTTTTATTCAGGAATCTATGATTGAAGGCTCCAGACTCCAAAGTATCTGGGGAATTAGGAAAGCGCATGGGCGATTGGATTTTCTACTACTAATTCAGTGGTCATTCTGGGGGTCTCATTTTGGGCTGAAGGGGATTTCCTTCTTATGCACTAATTCCATGTCTTTTGCATTGGGTCTAGGTTTAGTACTTTCCTCACAGGATTTGGGGTAGTTTATATTTTTGAACATCTATGGGCCATATGCTGACAGAGTTCAATAGTAGGAAATGATCCTTGCTATGCACTTTTTTAGGAAGAAAATGTAATGGTGAGTGGTGATTTAAATCTTGTTTTGGGTAAATCAGATCTTTCGGGTCAATCAACACACCCAGATCACCTAGATATCAATATATATAAATATAAAAGCAGAATTAGATGAAGTAGGTTTCTTAGATGTGGAGCCTATAAAGTTCCTACCTAGTGAGTAGATCTGAGAACTGGTACTACTATAGAATTGCAAAGAGGCTGGACAAGTTTCTTTTAAATAAAGCGCCTGTTGGTTGTCAGTTCAGGATAACGCAGCGAGTCAGTGTAGCAGGAAAATGTGACCATTCTCTAGTATTTTCGAAATAGGAAAGGTAGAAAAGAAGTCACCAAGCCCCCTTAAATTTAACTCTGTATGGTGGGAAGAGGAGGAATAACTAATCTTGTTAAGAGATCCTAAAAGCATTTTGATGGAACTTTGCGTGAATCTGCATGTATATAGTTTGAAGCCATTTTGAGGAGACTGAAGCAAGTGACAGAGGAATGGGCCCGTCAAAGGAAACTGAAGGCTGAATAGGATCTTGTAAGCATTGAAGAATAATTGGAAGCGTGTCACTCAAAACAATCCAAATAGCTTCCTTAAATTCAATTTGCAATAAAAATCTCTGGGGCAAAGCATACGAAAGTTATTGGAGGATAGAGAAAACACTTTGAGTCTAAAAAGTAAGACTATGTGGCTCTCCAAAGGGGATGATAGCATTAATTATTCTCATCAGTTGGCAAATCATAGGAGAAACATAATACAATTTGGAAAATGCCCAGGAGTGATGGTATGGAAGCTACAGGGTTTTAAGAGTTTGCCAGAACTAGAGATAAATAATTTTGAAGTTATTCACGAAGAAGAAAATCGAGCCACAATTGTCGAGGTTGTGAAAATGCCTTCATATTCCCCTTGTTTTGATGATGAGGGGGATAATGAGAGATTACTAGAAGAAGCCTCTAAAGATGAGTTGTAGGAGGTGATGCACGCACAATTTTCAAAAAAATGAAAGCCCCCCCGCCCTTATGGGTGGACTATCAAATTCTTTTGTCTTATGTCTTCTTATGACCTCCTCGAGGAGGATGATCTTCTTAGGGTTATAAAAATTCTCGGTCATGAACAGATGCTTGCTACTTTCAATTCTACATGTATTGTCATTTCAATTCTACATTCATTGTCATTATCCTAGTGATGTTATTTCATTTGGGTTTCCATCTCCATTATGTAAATTGATTGATGAGTTGTGTTACTTCGGATTCTTTTTCCATTCTCATTAATGGCTCAAATTCAAGCTTCTTTATGCCAAAAAGAGGCCTCTGACAAGGATGTCCATTGTATCCTCATCTTTTCCTTACTGTAGCAGAATGTTTGAGCAAGTCACTGTCAGAGGCCAACAAGAAAGAGCAAACAAAAGGGATAAGGTTAGGAAGAACTTTATATCTGACTCATTTAATCGTCGTGGATCACGTACTTTCATTTTGTGATGGGTCTAGGAGGGATGCCTAAAACCCTATGTTGCACGAGTTTCCAGTATGCGGGTACTTCTGGTACACGGAAATGAGTATCCGACACGGCTAGAAGTTTTGCCCAAATTTACAGGAAACGTCCAATAAAATTTAATATATATTAAAAATAAAAATAAAATAATTAATTTATTTCCATCCAAATCTTGCCAATTAGGATTGGCCAGATGCCTCATCTTCATTTGGATAGAAGGGATTTCCATAAACGTGATGTTTTGCTTAGTTCCAGACCCATATCCAGATGTAGACCTAGCGGCATACCCTTCCCTTCACGCAGTTCCATCAATTTAAGCAGCACCCAAGCTGATAGCGTCAAATAAACCAAAGTTTTCTCTTATTCATTGCAGTGAAGCTCCCAAAACGTCAAAAAATTGTTGCAATGAAGCTCCCAAAAAGCTCCAAAGTACCCATTGAAGCTCCCGACGGCTTTGGAGCATTTCCTACAAACTCCCAAGAGTGGGGGAGCTTGGTGTACATGCTCTCCAATACTTGGGAGCGGTACCCGTGTAACCATGCTAAAACCTAAACGAGATTCTAGTTTTGCACTATGAGGCTACAAGTATGAAGATCAACATAAATAAATTTACTATATCCTACAAGAAAGTAGGTGAGACTAAAGTAAGATTCTTATTACTGCCGTTTAACTTTCATCAAACAGGTTTTAACTTTTAATGATGGTTTGAAGTACGTGGACTCTATACTCAAGCCAATGATCGCAACGATTCTGATTGGAATTGGCTCATAATCAGTGGGAAAAAACATTGGCAGTGTGGTGCAGGAGGTGGCTATCCTGGGGTGGCAAACTTGTTTCAGTTAAATTTATCTGGGAAGTTATTCGAATGTACTCGATGTCTA